>BPLR01005048.1:0-106907 GCA_021605095.1 Caerostris extrusa
AGCCATTAAAACGAATTCCAAATTTTGAGAAGAAAATTAACAACATACGAGACACTTCCGAATGCATTGCCATATCATTCTCTCCAGGTAACAACAAAATGTAGATTACACCAGATACAGTCCAAGAAATCCAATTTTTCCATCTAAACTCTTGTAGTACATACAAAAAAAAAAAAACATTTTCAAAGTAAGATTCAGTTACATCGTATCTTATTTGATGCACGTTCAGTACATTCCTATCACATAACAGAATTCCTTTATTAGAATAATTATACATTTTTAGGCCCTATCTCGATTAGGAGCAAATTATACTTGACCCATGTACAGTGTCCGGAATTTTATTTTCTCCTTTTTCGTAGACCCTATTTTTGTTCTTTGTTGTGTTCTTTCCTGGAGTGGCTCCAATTCCTGGAAAACTCCTTTTAAGGAGCGGACTGAAAAGAAGGAGTTTCGGCCATTTGCAATTCAAAGAAGTGAGTTAAGTATAAAAAGGACTTATTTTCTCATAAAAGACTGTCATACTTTTCTCTGGAGTCTACGCAACTTAGCTTGGATTACTTTTTCTGTTTTAGGACGAGCATCGGAATGGCACCGGAAATTTGCAGTGTGTCTTTTTTAAAGTAGAACTGCTGTTTAGAAATTTTTATTTTATTTATTTTGATATTAATGTCGGTATGAGGTTTGGGGTTCTTTTGGAATATTTTGAGGTCAATGAAGAAAATAACAAAAAAATAAATACATTGTTTTTTTGTTTTAAATCTCCAATGAAAAATTTAAAATAATGTACAGTTTTTAAATAATTTACATTAGAAAGTCATTTAATAAAATTATTTACAGAAATTATTGTAAGAAATAATTTTTTTGAAATTTGCCGCTGACTGAAATATTATTTTAACTATTAAGTAAACTGTGAATTCAAATTCAATTATTCTACATTATACCTTCTGAAATTGGATTAAAAAATACTTGTATATATTCTTTTTCTTTATTGGCGCTACATCCCCGTGGTGGACCAATGACGTCTGCCAGATTTCGAGACAGGAGATGCTTCCTTTTTACGCGATAAGATTGTTAGTCTAATTACATCATATTATCGTCTCTACGTCTGACGCTCTACAGTCATATTAGACCGGAGGATACGATTTAGAGTGGATTCCGAATCATTATAAACATCAATGGCCCACTGGGACTCGATCCCGAAACCTGTGGCACCTAGGTTTCGGGATCGAGCCTCAGACCCCAAATGAACATCTAATCTGCAATAAAATAGAAAACATTATGTAGAATATTTTATGATATTTAAATACTTAACTATTTTGTTAATCAATTCTTAACTTGATTTAACCTTTCATCAAAATTTGAAAATCTCTAAAAAAAAAAATTTTAATTTACATTTTTAGACACATTATTAGGTGGGACCGAGGTCTATTAATCTTTGCTTTAATCTTTTAAAGATTTTCATGGCTTTTATTTTATTTACAAATCTGCATAAATTAAGGAAAGACATTCAAACGAACTCCAAATTTTGAGAAAAAAAGTTATATATGAATATATTGCCATGTTATTCGTCTCCAAGTAACAACGAAATGCAGATTACACCAGACACAGTCCAAGAAATCCAATTTTTCCATCTAAACTCTTGTAGTACAACGAAAAGAAAAACATTTTTAGAGTAAGGTTCAGTTACATTGTATCCTATTTGATGCACGTTCAGTACATTCATATCACATAACAGAATTCCTTTATCAGAATAATTATACATTTTTAGGCCCTATCTCGATTAGGAACAAATTATACTTGACCCATGTACAGTGTCCGGAATTTTATTTTTCTTTTCCGTAGACCATATTTTTTTTTTTTTTGTTCTTTCCTGGAGTGGCTCCAAAACCTGGAAACTCCTTTTAAGGAGCGGACTGAACAGAAGGAGTTTCGGCCATTTGCAATTCAAAGAAGTGAGTTAAGTATAAAAAGGGCTTATTTCCTCATAAAAGACTGTCATACTTTTCTCTGGAGTCTACGCAACTTGGCTTGGATTACTTTTCTGTTTTAGGACGAGCATCGGAATGGCACCGGAAATTTGCAGAGTGTGTCGTTTTTTTAAAGTAGAGCTGCGTTTAGATTTTTTTTATTTTTTTATTTTTTTTTTTATATCTATATGAGTTTTGGGTTCTTTTGGAATATTTTGATGTTGATGAAGAAAATAAAAAAAAAGTAAATACATGTTTTTTTAAATCTCCAGTTAAAAATTAAAATAATGACATTTTTAAATAATTTATTTTTTTGGTTATATTGAAAAGAAGTTTAATAAAATTATTTACAGTAATTATTGTATAAAAAATTTTTCGTGAAATTTGCCACTAATTAATATATTATTTTAACTGTGATTTCAAATTCAATTATTCTATATTATAACCCTTTGAAATTGCATTAAAAATTACTTATTTATATTGATCTTTATTGGCGGCCCTATGGTGTGCCGAGGCCATTTGCCAGTTGGCAGATTTCGAAACAGGAAAGTTTTCTTTTTACGCGGGGCAGGATTGTTAGCCCTACGCTCTACAGGCATATTAGACCAGGACTTATGGTTTAAAAAGGATTCCGAACCACTACACACGTCCATGGCATCACCAAGACTCGAACTCGAAACCTGTCTCACCGAGTGCTAGTCACTCAGCCATCAGACCCTAGATGAACGTCTAATCTGCAATAAAATAGGAAACATTGTGCTAGAATATTTTATGATATTTAAATGCTTAAATTTTTGTGTTAATCAAAAGTAGCATCGTGTTTCCTGAATTAACCTTGCATAAAAATCTAAAAATCTTTTTAAAAAAAAATAAAGTTTATATTTTTAAAAATAAAATAGACGCATTATGAGGTATACTGAGGTCTATGAATCTTTGCTCTACTCGTTTAAAAATTTTAGTTGCTTTTTTGTTATTTATAAACCTGCGAAAGCCACTAAAACTAATTCCAAATTTTGTGAAAAAAATTATACATGAGACTCTTTTGATCGCATTGCAATATTATTTGTCTCCTGGTAACAACAAAATTTTGATTACAAGACACAGTCCAAGAAATTCAATTTTTCCATCTAAACTTTTGTAGTACATTGAAAAAGAAAGAAAAAAACAATTTGAAGTAAGGTTCAGTTACATTGTATCCATTTGATGCACGTTCAGTAACATTCATATCACATAACAAAATTCCTTTATTAGAATAATTATACATTTTTAGGCCCTATCTCGATTAGGAAAAATTATACTTGACCCATGTACAGTGTCCGGAATTTTATTTTCTCCTTTTTCGTAGACCCTATTTTTCTTCTTTGTTGTGTTCTTTCCTGGAGTGGCTCCAAATCCTGGAAACTGCTTTTAAGGAGCGGACTGGAAAGAAGGAGTTTCGGCCATTTGCAATTCAAAGAAGTGAGTTAAGTATAAAAGGACTTATTTTCCTCATAAAAGACTGTCATACTTTTCTCTGGAGTCTACGCAACTTAGCTTGGATTACTTTTCTGTTTTAGGACGAGCATCGGAATGGCTTCGGAAATTTGCAGTGTGTCTTTTAAAGTAGAACTGCGTTTAGATTTTTTTTAAATTTATTTTTATATTAATGTCGGTATGAGGTTTGAGTTCTTTTGAATATTTTGATGTTGATGAAGAAAATAATACAAAGTAAATATATGGCTTTTTTCTTTAAAATCTCCAATTAAAAATTAAAATAATGTGCAGTTTTTAAATAATTTATTTTTAATTTGTATTGAAAGTTATTTAATAAAATTATTTTTTACTTAATTATCGTAAAAATAATTTTTTTTGTGAAATTTGCCACAGACTAATAATATTAATTATTTCAACTGTGAATTCAAATTCAATTATTCTATAGCATACCTTCTGAAAATTGAATTAAAATTTGCATACAAATTTTTCTTTATTGGCGCTACAGCCCTATGGTGGGAAAGCCTGCCTACTTACTGGCAGATTTCGAGACAGGAATGCTTTCTTTTTACGGGGTAGTGTTGTCAGCCCTCTGACGCTCTACAGTCATATTAGACCTAATCAATGAATTTAAATGGTGGATTCCGAACGATTAGACACGCCACATGGCATCCCCGAGATTCGATCTAACGGAACCTGTGGCACAGATGCTAATCACTCAGCCATCAGACCCCACATGAACGTCTAATCTGCAATAAGATAAAAACATTATGTAGAATATTTTATGATATTTAAATGCTTAATTTTGTTAATCAAAATTCAATCGTGTTTCCTGATTTAACCTTTCATAAAAATCTGAAAATCTTTAAAAATTTAAAATTTAAAAATAAAATAGATACATTATTAGGGGGACAAGAGGTCTACGAATCCTTGCTCTAATCTTTTAAATTTTTCAAGACTTTTATTTTATTTATAAATCTGCATAAATTAAGGAAAGCCATAAAAACGAATTCCAAATTTTGAGAAAAAAAATTATATATGAGACTCTTTGCCATTGTTATTCGTCTCTAGGTAACAACAAAATGCAGATTACACCAGACACAGTCCAAGAAATCCAATTTTTCCATCTAAACTTTTGTAGTACATTGAAAAAAAAAATTTTTAAAGTAAGGTTCAGTTACATTGTATCCTATTTGATGCACCTTCAGTACATTTACATCACATAACAAAATTCCTTTATTAGAATAATTATACATTTTTAGGCCCTATCTCGATTAGGAACAAATTATACTTGACCCATGTACAGTGTCCGGAATTTTATTTTTTCTTTTTCGTAGACCCTATTTTTTTGTTTTTGTTGTGTTCTTTTCCTGAGTGGCTCCAAAATCCTGGAAACTCCTTTAAGGAGCGGACTGAAAAGAAGGAGTTTGGCCATTTGCAATTCAAAGAAGTGAGTTAAGTATAAAAGGGCTTATTTTCTCATAAAAGACTGTCATACTTTTTCTCTGGAGTCTACGCAACTTGGCTTGGATTACTTTTCTGTTTTAGGACGAGCATCGGAATGGCTTCCGAAATTTGCAGTCTGTCTTTTTTTTAAAGTAGAACTGTGTTTTAGAATTTTTTTGTATTTTTTATTATTTTTATATTAATGTCGGTATGAGGTTTGAAGTTCTTTTTGGAATATTTTGATGTTGATGAAAGAAAGTAACAAAAAGTAAATATATGTTTTTTTTTTTTTAATTTCCAATTAAAAATTAAAATAATGACAGTTTTAAATAATTTATGTTTGATTTGAATTGAACATTGTTTAATAAAATTTATTAATATTAATTATCGTGAAAAATAATTTTTAGTGAAATTTGAAACTGCTTTAAAATATTATTTTAAATGGGAATTCAAATTCAGTATTATAACCTCAGAAATTCATTAAACATTACATGTATATTCTTCTTCTTCATTGGCGCAACAGTCCCCATGGTCGGCCAAGTCCGTCTACATATTGGCAGATTTTGTGACAGAGGTTTTCTTTTGTACGGCATAGGGTTGTCGGAAGAAAAGGGGGAGCTTTATTGTGATAGAGCACCGGTAGGTAGAAGTCTGATTTGGTTCCGTGTCGTTGAAAAAGGAGGGCAGTGGTTCCGAGAGGACTTTTAGTGGGAACCGCATTTGAGTATCGTATGGGAGAAAACCCGGAAAACTCCCACCAGGTAGTTCGACTAATGAGGCAAGATGTTGAACATCCTAAACGCCTTCGAGTCTCCTCGTTTTTTTGAAACAGTGTCTACAACAAAGCCGCCAGCGGATGAAAAACCTCATCTCTAATGCTCATCAGCCGCGTGCGCTGCCACTGAGCCACGAGTCGCAGCAATCTTAAAAATAAAAAAAACTATAGTGTTCCAAATGATTTCCTTCTTGAAATTCTCATTTTCACTTTGAAATAGAATTGTCTTTGCTTTCACCAGAACGATCGTTTAGAACAATTTTACATCAATTAATTAATAACTCGTGAAAGAAATCTAAATAAATATTATGTATAATACAGCTCAGAAAAGTAATTTAAAAATATTATGTATAAAAAAACTTGTGAACGAAATTTTAAGAATAGCTCGTGAAAGAAAAAAAAAAAAATACTAAGAAACGTTGAAAATGGTCAAGGAAACGAGAAATTCACCTACCCAAAACATTACCCAGAACTTTATGAGTAATAATAAAAGCATATTTACTTTGAATGAGAAATCGAAGTTTTTTATTGATTATTTTAAAAACAAACACTAGCAACATTAATTACCAATGTTTACAAGATAACATAGTGCGCTTGATACCAACTGGGCATTTGATACTAACAAAAATTGCCAGAACTAACATAATAAAAGCAAAAATAGAATCATATATAAAATCATAGAATAATAGAATTACATTAATTATTAATTAATATTAATATACATAATATGATATAATATAAATAATAGAAATAGATTAATTATTAATTATAATAGAATCATATATTTAATATGATTTAATTTTGTAAATAAATATAAAATTATTTAAAGCGATTACTGGAATGATAAAGCGCACTTTTTTGATGAAGTTTACAATTTTAATTCATCATCTATTGATGTGGGCTTCCTCTTTAACAAAGCAAAAGAATAGCTGAGAATTGTTTTATTTGATCTGCTGTCAAATTCAATGACATATTTTAAAAACGAAAACTCTGCTTTGTTTTTTGATCGATCATTTTCTTTACTTTGTAACGGTAAAACGACAATTTTGTTATAAAACAGTTTTGCTGCGAAAACAGAAAGAAATTCAATAATTTTTTTTTTTTTTTTTTTTTTTTTTTTTAGATTTTCATTGAATTTATTATTTTTAAAAAATTAGGTTTAATGTAATAAAATAAAATTTAAAAATGCAAAAATTAATTGTAAAAAACATATTGATGAAACCAGATTTTTAAATAAAAAAATAATAAAAGCTTTTATTTAAAGTTAGTATTAGCTTTACAAAACCCTTTACTACTGTGCCCAAAAAGTAAGACCAATTATTTTTTTTTTTTTTCAAAAACTCTTTATTTATTCTTCCAAATTTATATTATCGCCTTCAAAGTAATCCCTTCCGGACACAATGCATTTATGCCAAAAGTTTTTTCCAACCCTCAATGCATGCTAAAAATCATCGGCAGGGATGGCCTTCAAAGTGCGCGCGATTCACGTTGAATCTCTTCAAACGACTCTAAACGGTGTCCCCGGAGTGGTCTTTTGAGTTTAGGGAATAACCAGAAGTCGCACGGTATGAATACGGCGGTTGTGGAACGATATGGGTTTCATTTTTGGCGAAAAAGTCACGACGAATCAATGCAGTGTGAGCTGGCGCATTTAGTGTTTTTGGTACCAATCGAGATTTGAGGCCCAAAATGGAATTGACCGATCCTTTTGAAATTCCAACATTATCAGCAATTGTAAATCATCCTCATCTAATTGTTCAGATAGGCATAATATTTGGCGCATTTTTTTTTTTTTTTTTTTTTTTTTTTGATATTTTAGTACTTTCTTTCAAAAGTTCATATATTTATTATTATTATTATAATTTATTTATTTATTATTATATTTTATTCATTTATTTATTTTTGTGAAACATGAAGGGAAAAAGTTTTAGAACCGCTGGTGCTGACAAATTTTTGAACTCCAATTTCGCTAACTAAAGAAATGGCGCCATTCATGACTGCCTCTCGATCACGAGAATTAAAAAAATATAGCACACATAATCATAAGCGAGGTTGCCGTATTGTTCTGAAATGTTTATAAACATCGTACCACGTTCTGTACATTATCGCCAGTTTAGTAAAAAAATTTAGAAATTTTATTTTTTAATTAGAATACAATTGGATAAAAGTATTAGCGGATTATAAGATGGCTGTAAAATTTTTAAGTCTATTTCCATTAGATTAAGTGAAATATTGATCATGTATTCTTTTTCTTGTATTAAAGATCATTTCATGTCTTTTTAAAATGCTATAGTTCCATTTTATTTATCTTTACAAACAAAGCAATTTTCTCAGATTCATAGATTGCTTTGTAATATCGTTGATATTTAGATAGTAAGCTGCAAATTAGTTTGTTGATTTGGCATTTTTAAAATGCTATAGCTTCATTTTAACTATCTTTACAAACAAAGCAATTTACTTAGATTCATAGACTGCTTTTTAATAACGTCGATGTTCAGATAATAAAATGCAAAATTTGTAAGTTTTATTTATAAACAATTTTCCCTTTCATAGCTAGTCGGCAATGTAAATATAATTCAAATTATGATGATGACTTTCGAATATCTTCAGATATGATATTTTTTAATATTATTAAAATCCTTTAATTTTCAGCAATTCATATTGCTACAAAAAACATTTTGTTAGTTTGTATATTTTAATGGTATTTCCCTATATATTTATTTTTTTTAATTCCAAAGGAGGGCAATAGGAATAAAGTTAGAATGCAGTAAGCCAAGAAAGAGTAAAATGAACTTACTTAAATGCAATGAGTAAAAGATACAGGAAATAGATTAATTTCCTTATTGTATGGAAATAAAATACAAGTCATTCTTAATTATAGTTAATCTAATTCATAAAACTCTATATCATTATTTAGTTTCTAAGCAACATATTCGTAGAGAAACCAACAGAATAAAATAAATTGATAAATCAAAATGTTATTTTGAGTGGTATCCATACTAAAATCTCTATTTTAATTCCTTGTTTTCTTTTAAATAATAATAAAATAGTTTCAACAATTAGCATATTATTATTTTTGTATTTTTACCCAATTATGACTGTCATTGCGAAAACGCAACGTTACATAAATTGTTTTATTTTTTTATTTCCCGTGATAAAATGTCTTTTACATCGTGGCTTAGTTTTAGATCAGGGGTAGCCAAATCGTGCCCGCCTTGAACATTTTTCTGGCCAGTGAGATTTATCACACTTTTACACAATATATTTATTTTATAATGGCCAAAGTAGTGAAAACCAATGTATTAAAAAATACATTATTGATGCATCCATATATTCAAAAATTAACTGTTGAAATTATGCGAAAAAATTAACTTTGATTTTAAAATAATATTCTTGCAAATATATGACGGATATTGCCTGTTTTATATATGAGTTTACAGTTATGAGCTTGCAGTTAAATAACATACTGCGAACTCATGATGCGCGAGCATCGATTTGCAAAAGCTAAGTGAATGAGTGGAGAAGCAAATATCCAACCAGTAGAATAAATATTTTTAATGATTATTTCGTTTATATTTATATATTTTTTATATTTCATTTTTAGTGTTCTATATTTCTTTACAATGTGCGTTTAGTATCATTATTATTACATTATCTATGTTTGCATGTAAGAATAATAGTAAGCACAATAATAATAATTCATTCTGTTTCAATTTTCACTCCAAAAAATGTCTGTAATGGATCTAAATCTAATCTGGGGACATAATCTAATTGTATATGCGACTCGTGGAATTGTGATGCATTTCCAAAGTGGCCCGCGAAATCATTTGGGTTGGTCACCCCTGATCTGGTACGAAATGTTTTTTTACTAAGTGATAACATGTTGGTTGTTTGGCTTATTACCGTAATAAAAAAAGTTTAAAAAAAAATTATGGCAATTTTTTTTATTACATGATAACATTAGACCGCACACTACACAGATGACTAAGGCAAAACCACAGGAATTGGATTTGGAACTTCTTTATCAACCTCCATGCACACACCAGACCTAGCCCCTGACTTCCCCATCCACCACTTCTTCCACAATTTAAACAACTTTTTAATAGGAAAATAATTTAATTCCTATAGTGCTGTAAAACTGGCCTTCCAGGAATTCATTTGACTCTCGTATGAGATGGTTTTATACCACCTGCCTCAACAACCTGCAGCTTAATGGCAAAAGTGTACAGACAACATGGGTACTTTAATTATATATATTTCGATGAATAAAAAATTATCAAAATATATATCATTAAAATACCATATAAAGTATCCATTAAATATAACTTTTTCATCTTCTTCCATACACACCAAACCTAGCTCACCCCCCCCTTCCCGTCTACCACTTCATCCGCAATTCGGGCAACTTTTTAATTGGAAAACAATTTAATTCCGACAGTGCTGTAAAACTGGCCTTTCATAAATTCATTGACTCTGGTCTGCCATGGTTTTATATCACTAGCCTCAACAACTTGCCTCTTAAAGGTAAAAGTGTATAGACAATATGGGTGTTTTAATGATATATGGTTTTATACCCCCATTTATGCCACCAAAAAGTCCTCTTTAATGATATAATGTCCTGTCCTCAACAACCTGAAGCTGAAAGGCAAAAATATTGTGTAAAAAATGTATCGAAATATATATCATTAAAATACTATATAAAATTACTACTATATTAAAATTAACATTAAATGGAACTTCTTCATCATCTTCCATACACACCAGACCTATCCCCCCCCCCTTTTAATGCCAAAGGCAAAAAGTGTAAAGTCAATATGGGTACTTTAATGATTTATGCTTTTATACCACCGTCCTTTTGTGTATTGACAACATGGAGCTTTAATGATTATATTTTGATTATAACAGAGAGAGATGAACTTTCATTACAAAAACGTCATGTTTTCTAGAAACAGGAAGCAACAGTTAGCATGAAAAAAGAAAAACAACTGCAGTTTCAATGCTTGCTGGTCGAAGAATTTCTCTCGCCAACCGACTGTCGCCCAATTTTCCGCCTCTGTGTACAAGTCCCGAACTAACAGCCGCGAGCACCATTTGCATCACAATGGCGAATGGACACAGGCGCGTGGTGGAGCCGAAACGGCAGAACAGAGAGGGAGGGGAAGCGAAATAAAAACAAAATGTCCTCGTCGCACGCCACAGGAATTCCATGTAAGCTGTCAGAATTATCCACGACTTCCGTCGCGCGAGCCTTTTGTGCTAAAAATGAGATGCTAAAATGCCCATAGAAGACCGCTCATCGGTAAAACGAACCCTGCGACCAGACATCTCAATCATCCCCGCCAGACAGCTATGGAGCCCGCTGTTGGTTTTGGGCTCTTCAATCTCTCGCGCTTTTGTAGCAAAACTGGTGGACGCACGCCTTTCCTCTCGTTTTCAGAAAGGGATTATTAAATATTGGGACTGTTGCTTTTTTTCTTTGTCATTTTTAGCGCTCTGCAGCGGTTTATCTGTATAGAAAGGAGGTTGTACTCTTTGACTTTGTGTCGAGAAAATGTATTTCACAAAAGGTTCATAGGCCCATGGATCCATTTGACCCTTTTAGAGTTCATATGCCGAATGGTCATAATTAGACTACTAGAGATATCTGCAGCTCGGTTTAACTACCAAAATGGCACAAAATTTGGTAGACAGTTATGGAGCCTTCTGTTGGTTTTGGGCTCTTCAATCTTTCGCGGTTTTGTAGCAAACTGGTGGATGAAGACAAGCCTTTCAGAAAAGTTTATTAAATATTGGGACTGTTGCTTTTTCTCTGCCATTTTTTAGCGCTCTGTAGTGGTTTATCTATTAGTGTATGTATAAAAAGGAGGTTGACTTTGTGTCGCGAAAATGTATTTGTCTAAATATTGGGAAGTTTATATCACAAAAGGTTTATAAGCCCATGAATCCATTTGACCCTTTAGAGTTCATATGCCGAATGGTCATAATTGGTCTACTAGAGCTAAACTGAAAGATAATCTCATAATTAAAACAGAAGGCAAAAAGTGGCACAATATG
This sequence comes from Caerostris extrusa, assembly GCA_021605095.1. Classification (NCBI taxonomy): domain Eukaryota; kingdom Metazoa; phylum Arthropoda; class Arachnida; order Araneae; family Araneidae; genus Caerostris; species Caerostris extrusa. The sequence continues at coordinate 11,713 of BPLR01005048.1, forward strand.
CAAGACAACTAGAAAATCTTTAACACTATTCCACGTAAAGAGGCGGTTGCCAACTTTCGATTAAGAACTGGACACGATTGTCTTGCTGAACACCTTACCAGGATAGGTGTCCTCGCCTCGAACACTTGCCCAATATGTAGAGCCGGTACAAGAAATACAAAACATCTTTTGAAATGTCCATGACTGTAAAGGAAGGCTCAGCGGCAAGAAGTCTTGCAGTTATATTGGGAGTCCAGGGGCCTCATGGACTGAAATAAAGTGCCTACCGCCTTTATTTATTCCCTCTTTGAATTTTCTGGTATGTGAAATCGACTTATTGTCAATTGCTGTCTTGCTGTATATTTGCTTTGTTCTGCTTGTTCCTTCTTTGTGTGTGATCCTTATTATAATGGATTGATTTCCAATAAAGCCATGTGTTACAACAGACTACTAGAGCTATCTGCAGCTCAATTTAACTACCAAAATATCACAAAAATTGCTAGTTGTTTGGTGAATGACCATGATAAAAGGAGAAAATGTCTTTTTTTTTTTTTTTTAATAATAGGGATATATTTAATGAAATAAATTTTTATTTTGAAAAATTTTTTTTTTTCCCAATGTAACTGGCAAATATTTAGACAGTTATCTTTTATGCCATAAGCAAGGGCTGCACCGACGTTACTTATATAGCACTATCCTGGGGATGCGTGTAGCTTGAAGATAAGCTACGGAGACGGAATAACAATATCCCCCTCCCAACGCTCTACGATCATATTAGACCAAGACCTACGGTTTAAAGTGGATTCTAGACCACTACAGTCGGGACACGAACCCGAAACCTGTGGTACCGAGCGCAAAGCGTTAGCCCCTCGTCCATCAGACCCCATTTTGAAAACTGTATTCTCTAAAAATAAGAAGCAACAGATAGCAAGAAAAACAGATGTTTATGGTTACAAGAACAACAGATAAATATTGGAACAAATTAAATTTTGTATTCGGGGCTTAAATGGTTGAGTGACTGACACTCGGTGCCACAGGATTCGGGCTCGACTCCCGACGGTGCCATGGATGTTTGAAGTGGTTCAGAATCCACTTTGAACAGTATGTCCCGGTTTCATGATTGTAAGAGCGTCACGGAGCCAAGTCAGATTTTTACCTACGGGTGTTCCATCACAACAGAAGCTACCCCTTTCCCTTCAACCATGAGTCCATACGAGTTCGTGGGCCTGGTCTAGATATCTACCAAGGGGGATAAGAAAAACAACAACACATTTTGAATTCTCCGAAAAAAAGCATAATTCCAAAAGTTGCATATACGAGGATTAAAGGCAACCGACGACCGTCACGAATTCATTGATTAAGTATTAACTTCATATCAATGAATAACAGTTATTAAGTTACTTAACTGAATGAATGATCCGAAACTGAACTTTAGAATTGCCAGTTATTGAGAATTTTGAAGTTCAGGCTCAATATACCCACCATTCTTGTGAACCAGAAATTGCATCTTGGCAAAGTATTTTATACAGATGAATAATATGTGTCCGAAAGTTTGTTCATCACAGATCGTGATAAATTTATCTTTAAGAAAGTCAAGTTCGTGTCTCTATCAAGACAGACACCTCTGATTAAATTAATATTCTCACAAGCCAAAAGAAGTATATGGTATCGCTACCTATAACTTTTGGCTAAGGAGGTAAAAAAGTTTTCACAAAAATGGGAAATAGAATCCTTACAAACAAGGGCTTAAAAAGAGAGGAAGAGAGATATTAGTGTTCGGGATGTATTTTAAGGGTAACTACATATTTGCATAAACTACAGGAACTGTACCGTAAAGTCAGTCTATAAAATGTTAAGTCGGATCCAGAACACTTTGTCACAAGACAAAAAACTAGGTTCAATTTGAGTTAGAAATCTATAAGCAGAGATAAGTCTTGGGTTATCAACACTTTGATAAGGGCGCGTCAACACAACTCTGTTATTTAGAATGGAGGAATGTATTGGCAGTTTCTCTATACGTATCACAACCAAGGAAATTTATTTTTCAAAACATTATGTGTAATTAATGTAGGATAACAGAGAGATTGAATTTGTGTCTGTGATTAGTCTGTAGTGTTGCAAGTGGCTAGCACACATTACACTTGTTCATGAGAGATACATTAAATTGAAAAAATATTGTTACACAATTGGCTAGTTATAATAGTCTCCGAGACTGCTTTTTGAAACACTTGAAAATATCAGGATAATCTTCAAGCTAATTTTCCTTATGCTGTGTAGATTATTTAATTCATAATTCACCAAAAAAAATTATTTACAGTCATATTAGACCGGGACATACGGGTTAAAAGAGGATTCCGAACCACTACAAACATCCATGGCACAGATCGTTAGAACTCTAATCACTCGGCCAACAGGCCCCATATTAGTACTTAGCTATGAATAAACTTACTATGATTAATTATTTGAAACAATCAATTGCAATAAATGCACGAAAAATATTCGAAAAGTTACTATCTTTACTCGTGCAGAAACGAGAGCACACAGATACAATAAACCCACATTTCTCTCAAAGGAAAAAACGGTCTATAATATATATAAATATATTTTCGTGATTTCGCACTCATTTACCATCATTTCTTTTTATGGACGTTAAAACACCAGAGTGCGCGTGCAACGCGGACGCAGAACAGGTGATAAGCGGGGATTAAAAAGCCATAGAATTCGATGCGTGACAAAAAAAGCTTGTAAACGCTTTTGCTTTTGGGCGAAATTTCCTTCATTTCGCGGTTGAATGGCTGAAAGACACTCGAAATGTTTCTGCAGGGATTACAAAACGCAATTCTTACAATCTTACGTTATTTTTACTGAGGGTACTTATTCCAGCGGCTTGTTTATGAATTTATTATCAAGAACCTGGTTCTACTACTGTGCTCAAAAGTAAGACCAGTTTTCAATTTAAAATTCCCCAGGCTTATGGAATTTGAATTTTTTCTTTTTAGGTTGTCTTTGACATCTGTGTGAAATTTGACGTCAAAACATTCATTAGTGTTTGAATTACGCTTGGCTTTGTGAGACGCTAAAACTGATTCCGGCGATTTTTGAAAATTTGCATTGAATTTTGTTTGCGGAAACGTATAGAATGTATCAGAAGGCATTCGGTGAGCATTCCTATATGGCAAAGAAATATTTAGATGTGGTATAAACAGTTCAAAGAAGGCAAAGAACGAAGATGAAAAGTCGACCCATCCACCTCAACCGACAAAGCTCACGTCCAAAAAATTAAAGATTTGGTGCTTGCAAACCGTCAATTTACAATTAGAGACCAGAGCTCCACAACCATCGTATTCCACCGTGCGACTTCTGGCTTAAAGGCTCGTTCCCACCAAGGCGAGAGACGTGAAGATTCAAGAAGCAAGCGACAAAATTTTTTCGACCCCTTCACAGCGAAACGTCAGAAATAGCATTACGCCTAGTGAAAAACCGCTTCGAGTTGAAAGTTGGGCAACTCCAAGCGGCGGACTGCAAACCGGTTTCAGGCGACCGCGGTGAGGCTAGTGATTGGTCAAATTTTTTCGCTTGCATCTTCTCGCCTTGGTGAGCACGAGTCTTAACATGCATTGAAAAAAAGTTGGCAACAGTGCATTGTGTCCGGAGGGGATTACTTTGAAGGCGATGAAATAAATTTGGAAGAATAAATAAAGAGTTAAAAAAAAAAAAAAAAAATTGGTCTTGCTTTTGCCACAGTAGTATGTTAAGAAATTCGAGAATTTCCAAATCTAATATCATAATGTGTTATTTCAATGTTAACTTTAAACATGAACATGTTTTGTTGTTAAATCTAATTATGAAATGTATAACGAAATTTAAAATACAACGTTTGCTGTTGGCAATCTTTTTCCTTTTTTTTTTAATTACTAGGTATTTCTCTTTTATATATTTCAGTTCTTTTATATTTTGAATTTAATTTCTTCGCTTTTATCTAATTTTATCGTTAGTTGTATGGATTTGAAGGTGAGGTAAAATGTATTGATCTAATTGCTTCAAGATATAAAGCAATCTAAATAATAACTACGCTACAATGCTACTAACGCTACAATATAACTTAAGCTGCCAACTTTACTTTTTACAACTAACTTACAGTTTGCCAACAATTCACACTTAAATATTCATTTGCTGCATTCATTATTATGGGCCAGAGAGAGAGAGAGTTGATTGTTATTTATTAAATTCAAGCAGGCTAGGTCATACCTTCTAGAAAGTTTTAAGCATTTTTTTCTAATATTTGAATATTATTTATTTTTATTGATTAAAAAGTAGTATTTTTGTCTTTCCATATACACCTGTAAATGTCTTTATTGTGGTGTTGGTAACTAATTGAATAATAAGGCATATCTCTGCTGTCACAAACACACTCTATCTTTGCAAGGATGCACCCTATTTTAAATAAATTTTGACCATACACGGAGAGATGAGTACAAAAACATGCCCAATCAGGACAGAAGATAATAGAGTTTATTCGCAGGAAGATTCCCACCCTGATTCTTTCCAGCGAGAGGCAATGTCCGATAGGTTGTCCAGCATTATTTCCGAATTTATAACCTCTGTCAATTTTACTTGGGAAAATGAGTTTAAGAACATTTAAATTTATTTATTTTTAAAAAGCCGAACATTGGCGCCTAAGCCATTAATGCAGGCTCTCCAGTACTTTTGACCATGTCTTCAAACCAAGAAAGGGCATTACAATTATTTAAGTGTTCAAAAGACATAGGCCGACTAGAATCACACAAAGCACAATTTTGGGGGAATCCACCATTCCAATTCTATAGAGGTAGTCACATAAACACATGACCAATCAAACGTTTAAATAGAACCACAGCTGCCTTTCTTGGAAAACTGGAAATAGTTCTCTCTTCCTCCAGAATTTTCCATATCTTATCTATAGCGCGTTGAATCATGTATTGTTCAAGAATTTTCTTAAGAGTCAAGTTAACAAACACTTTGTTAATTAGGTTTTGATACTGTTAATAATATTTTTTTGATAATGGTTATTCATACAATTTCATATGAAATGAAAGCGGTCGATTAATGACAGCTATTAAAATTCCTTTCTTAGCCAGTTAAAAATACTTTCTTGGCTCTTCAATTAAAGCCAAGATTTTGAATACTTATATATATACGTATTAATATAATATATTAAGTGTATGTATAAAACAATTAATATAAAAAATTATTTACTTACTAATCATAATATTTTTATCATACAACATGGCGGCATGATGTTATTAGCTAATTTGCAACGTTAGTTCATATATCAATAGACATATATATATTTATAAAAATAACATAATATTTATAACATATATACATATTTATAACATTATATATATATATATATATTATATATATCAATAATAACACATATATTTCTCTCTTAAATTTATTTTTTTACTATAAATTATAAAAAAAAAAGGGTTTTATTTTTACTTAATTCTTAACAGTCAAAGTCCAATAGACCAATGTAACCTACCTCTCAACTCAAGGTAAGAGTTAGAGACCAAGACCAAAATACTCCGTCAACTCACAACACGAAATAACATAAAGCCTGAATTATTCAGATTTTACTATCAAAAACAAAATATGATACAAATAGTTTATGAAAAAAAAGAATATTAAGCATATATAAAGTTTAATTATCAACCTCTATATGATTCAAATAGATGAATTTATTTTGAAATTGTGGAATAATAAAACTCTTTTATAATCATAGTATTGAATTATAATATAAAATCAGTTATTCATAAAATATGAACATAAATAGTTATAAGTCAGTTATTTATAGTTACAAATATTTTTGGTCAAATCGCAAAATAGGGGCCATTGAGATTTGGCGAGTTTTTTATTGTGCCAACTGAGCGATAAATCTCCAAATGTGGTAACCCGGGTTTCTGCACTTTTTTGAAATTCATTTTCCTTAAAATCTCAACCCGTTACTTGGCAGATATTGGCGAGAAGAATTTTCACGACAAATCTCAACGCCCCTATTCTACGATTTTACCCAGTTTTTTACTATTAAGTGGAACTTTTCTCTAAACGTTACATCTATTTCATTAAAAATATAACTTAAAGTTGTATTATTTGTTAATGCATTTTATATCCAAGATAATACAAATTCAAAGATAAATACAAAAATACGAGTGTATTTAAAAGACAAGAAAAATTTCATTAAAAATAAAAAAGGATTATTATCATTTTTTAAAATTATGACAATTAATTGTATGAGAAGTATAAAATCATTTGAGGCTTTTTTTTTTTTTTTTTTCACTTTGTTTAGTTTTTAGATTTAAATTTCAAAGCAAAAACACATTTCAAGAAAAAGCCCATTTAACCTACATGATTCCAAAATAGTACATTTAAAAGACAAACTTATTAAACTTAGTTTAAAATAAAACTTCTATAAAAACAAAATTTTTTTGCCCTCTTTTCAGTACAACAAGATTAAAATTTTATTTGCACATGCGATAAACAAATAAATTTAAAAAGGAACTTTCGCTTTAAGCCTTTTGTGTGTTTTGTTTTTCCGTTAAAAAAATAAAAGCTTATTGTTGCAAATTTTCTTGCCAGCTTTTTAATGAGAATATATTAAAGAAAGTTTACCGTAATAGTTCTTAAGATGCATCAAAATGTAATCGTGCTAGAAATCCTTTTGTTTTCTGAATCAGAAAATTTATTTTATGCACTCTTAACTTTTAAAAGAAATCATTACAAAGCTTTTTGTTAAAGAAATCGATTACAATTAAGATTACGATACAGAAGATTACAAATAAGAATGCAAATTAAATCAATTGGAGTAAAGATATCCAGTAAAGATTTGGTTTGGTTTGTCGCTCTACAATCATATCTTGCACAATTTGGGCTAATTAGACCGGGACCAACAATTTATGGATGATTTGTTAGAAGTTGGGTCTGAATGGCGAGTGGCTATCGCTCTAGCATTCGGTACAACAGGTTTCGAGTTCGAGTCCCGGCGGCACCATGGATATCTGTAGAAGTTTGGAATCCACTTTAAACCGTACATCCCGGTCTTACAGGATCGTACAGCGTTGCGGAGATATTGTTACTCCTCATCCGTAGCTTATCTTCAAGCTACACTCACCTCCTGGGTAGTGAGTAACGTCTGTGCAGCGCTTGCCTTAAGGCATCGAAGACAATTTTCTAAGTGTTTGCCAGCTGTATTAGAAAAAAAAAAAAATGTTTAATATGATTTCGAACCACTAACAAACATCCATGCCACCGCCAGGATTCGAGCCGGAAACTCATCCATCAAAGGGTTACAAATCTTATTAATTTTCATTACTTTTCTCAATAATTTAAAATTGCTTTCAATTAAAAATTATTTGAAACTTATATATTTTTTAATCATTACTGAAATTTACATTTGTTTTTCACATGAAAATCTTCACGAAATTAATAAGTAGATATAAAAAAAATTAAAAAATGATTAAAATGCTTTTCTTTGTGGTGTATTGAGATTTTACAAAACATTATTTCTTAAGGATTAATTTATTGGGAACAAAAAACGCGTTTTTAGATGCAACTATAATTTTTTTTTTTTTGTTTAATGTTACTTGATGCAACTATCATTTATTTATTTTTTAATTTAATGTTATTAGATGCAACTATAATTTATTTTTTAATACGCTTTTATTAGTTTCATCTGTATGTTTGTTTAACTGAGTCTTTGGGCTCGATTTTGCCCTACTTTAAGCGATCAGATTTAGTTTAAACGTTGTAGACTTATCAAGGACCGACGACACTAAAATATTTTGATAAGTTTATTATCTCATCATGATTAGGATCGCCAGGATTAGTGATTTTATTTTAACTTATGAAGAGAAATTTAACCCATGTAGAATGAAAGTACCTAAGACATTCAATCATACGTGGGACAGTGGAACAACGGATAACGCGACTGACTACGAATCAGAAGATTCCCATGTTTGAATCCCTGGCGGGCTCGACATATTCGCATTTAGCTTTTGTTTTACTCACAATTAAATTGTAAGAATTATAGTTGCAGTCCTCCGTACCGGGACCTCATTTAAATAATATACTTTAAAAACACGCTGTTCGAGTTAATCAAACTAAAAAGTAAAAAATAATTGTTAACATAAGAATAAAATTACTGACGAGAAAATGAGTGTCACTGTTCTAAAAGCATGGGGTGTTCGATATCAATCGTTATAACTTTTCTCTAGTTTCATTCCAAAATGAAGAGTTAGTTTAAAAATGTCACACAAAGCATCTCACGCTTTTAGAACAGCGACATTCATTTTCTCATCAGTCATTTTATTCTTATGTTAACAATTATTTTTTACTTTTTAGTGTGTGTTTTTGTTTGTAACTATTATTTATTTTTTTAGTTTAACTATTATATGTAATTTTTGGTTTGTAACTATCATTTATTTTCTTAGTTTAATGTTACTTGAAGCATTTATCATTTTTTTCTTAACTTAATGTTATTTCATGCAACTCATCATCATCTGTTGAATCTTCCGTTATTGAAGCTGTTGATGTTAAAAAAAAATAATAACCTATCCGTAATATGTTACCTTATTAATTGCAGTTAATTTTGTTACTTTTTTTCTAATGTCTGAACAATTGAGAATTTGTCACCTATAGTTATTGTGCTCTTAATCATTTTAATAATAGTAGCTTATTAGTTTATTATCTCGCAGTATTCTGATGTCATAATTTATAGATCTCATAATTGTTTGTTTTTATCACAAATGCTCACATAAAATTGTAAATAATTTTACACGATTGCAAAATAATTTAAACTGGGCCAATCCGAATTTGTGTTGTCACAAAACATCACACAGTGGTGAAATCTAGATTCTGGTAGTTCAAGCATGTAAAAGGGAAACTGTACAAATGCAAGAATGACTGCACATGCTCTCTTGAGCTGTGTGCATATGAGCGCACAAACAACTTGAGCTCTGTAGATCAAATTGGGTTGTTGCGGTTTGGGTTCTAGGTGTGTATGTCTCAACCACAACAAAATCAAAACACGTGTGGTTTCGTTTGATTTTTCGGTTAGGGAAAAAGAATTACCGTGATTACCTTGTATCAGTCTTTGACTGGTGAAACGATCCAAATTTTTCAAAACTGGACGTGATTTTATGTATGTCCTACGACATGATTGGAACATGATGACTTCCGTAAGGACGCCTAATTTAGGAGTAATTGTCCATGAGTAATTTGGAAAGGAGTGATTGTAACTTATGTCATTTAACTTAACTATGCGTACTACCTTCTTGTATTATCACTGAGACACAATTTGGGGTATTTGAGTTATCCTTTTCGCAATAATATAGTAAGCATATTTAAATACAAGGTGAACACTAATATGTAATTTTGTAAATATTGTATCCAAAGTTGACAGAAAGCGCTAGCTGTGTACAACTGAGTGAAATGTAGTGTTTTTTGTAACGACTGAGACGTGTAATGGAGCCAAAAAACAAAATTATGTCTATGATTCTGTAAAATTCATTCCGTTGTGCAAGAGCAACCAGATTTGCATCGACAATATCGGTAAAAGTGGGTGGGTGTTGTCTATTAACCCAAAAATAAATGAGTAGCTGGACTTTACAGATAAGACATTTACAGAGTAACAGGCGGAAAAACTCATCCAACATTTAAGAAACAAATTTCTGTGTGTTTCACTACTTTGCAGTCATGTATACTCTTTTGTTTGGGTATATAATTACGTATAATAAACCATTCTCTTTATCCTAAATTTGAGTGTCTCCACCTTTGGACGATTCGAACCTGAAGCCTGTGGTACCAAAGGCCAAAGTACCATCAAGCCGCAGACTGCGTGGAAGCTGATCTCAAGACTCAAAAATTAATCATTGGTGAATTGTGGCGTCAGATCGGATCTGTTGGAGGAAGTTTGTTAACACAGCCTTGGCATGTAACAGGCTGTAGTGCAAGTAAAGAAGACTTGTAACAACCAATGATCTATTACACTCATGTCCATAAATTAAGGATAATTCAGAATCACACAGAAATTGAACTCTAAAATAAAAATTTCACCTGTAGAATTATCACACACATCTTGAAGAAGAATATGCAAATTACAGGAAACCACCAGATGGAGCGGATAGTACGTCACAATGACGAGAGGGTAAGAGAGGGGTATATAAGGAATGGTGGCAAAGAAGTAAAATTGTTCACAAGCGCTTTAAAAGCCTTTCAGTGCAATAACCGCATAGTTATGGCACAAAGGAAGCATTTGGATGATTTTTTTGTGGTAGAATTATAGGACGACTGGAATGTGGACGTACCCAGCTGGAAGTATCCGAGGAACTTGGAATCGCCTAGAGTGTCATCTCCAGGCATTGGCAACGATTCCAAGATGATGGTAATGTGAGTAGATGTTACAGCACAGGTCGCCCCAGAGTTACAACGCCGAATGAGGACCGCTATTTAGCAGTTACTGCCAAAAGAAACAGACGGAGAACAGCATCAGACTTGTCTCGTCAGCTCTCTTCAGCTACCGGTACGACAGTTTCAAGGCAGACCGTGTACAGACACTTAGGGCACATTGGTCTATATGCTCGTCACTGTCGCCTGCGATTAACCTGGAGTAGAGAGCATGCATTGTGGACACCGCAACAGTGGTCTTGTGTGATGTTTACCGACGATTCCAGGTTTAGTTTGCAGTCTGATTCTCGCCGGAGTTTCATATGGAGAGATCCAGGTACCCGTTACCACCAAGAGAACAACATTGAACGACACCGTTACTGTGGTGCAGGATGGCTCGTTTGGGGAGGAATTATTCTTGGTTCCAGAACTGACCTGCATGTTCAGAGTGTAACGATGACAGGCCACATCTATCGGGATGTCATTCTGGAACAACATGTACGTTTGTTTCGGGGCGCCATGGGTGCTGAATTTCTGTTTATGGATGACAATGCCCGTCCTCACCGTGCAAACATTGTAGACGAATGCCTTGAATTGGAGGATATCACCCGTATGGATTGGCCAGCATACTCACCGGACTTGAACCAATAGAGCATGTGTGGGATATGCTTGGCCGACGAATTGCAGCCCGTTAACCCCCTCCCACCTGTCAACCGGAACTTCGGAGAGCATTGCTTGATGAGTGGTGTAATATTCCCCAAGATCAGATTAATAATTTGATGCTCAGCATGCCTAGGCGTTGTAAGGCCTGTATTGCATCGTCCGGGAGACATACTCCATACTAACCATGTTATACTGTTTTTTGTAAATAGGTTCTTTTTGAAATTTGCTCCAGGGAGTAAAAAATCGCAATTTTTATTAATTATGTCAAACATATAGCATCTTTTTGCTCTTTACCTTTTGTTTAATAAATAGACTTTACAAATAAGTTAAATTTGTTTTGCTTCTGTCTCTTTCTTTTCCTGAACTTCCTTATTCTTAATTTATGGACATGAGTGTAATTACTAGGTTTATGCCTATTGCTTCCTTTTTTCTCTCTTCTTTTTTTTTTTTTTTTTACGTTTCCCACCATTATTAATATTATTTTCGCATACCCACAACCGATACACCTCTTGCCCACTGATATGAAACTGCCGATCTAAATAATTTTAGAAGAAAATCTCGTAAACAGATGATATTTCAGAAATATTCAGTGTTTTTCTATATTCATCTGCTGCTTAAATCAAGTGCTATTATCGGTAATCTTCCTCTAGATGTGTAATCTAATTAAGGATATATAATTTTCTAACTGTTCTGAACATAAATACAGTCGAATAACATGCATATTAAATTAGGCTATAGGAGGACAGAATAAACATGCTTAACTAAGGCAATTCAAAGAAACTTTGTATCATTTGGTACGGTTAATTAGTCTGCAACGAAATTATTAAGCTATGGAGATTCAGAAATACTATACATAAATGTTGCCTTAAAGTATGCTATTCATTTAGAAACATGTACCTAGTACATACTTTGTATACACTTAGAAAATAACTTTGATAAACGTTTATTTAACTTGAGCTACTCGAAACTAAATAAACACCATTAATTTGATTAATATTTTCAATTCCTGATCACAATTTGTACAACTGCAAATTAAATTGGAATTTTGTTACAATAGAACACTAGCTTCGTTGAGTTGATTTTGAGTCATTACATATATATTTTTCTCCAACGTGTAAGCACTTGCTTAATGTATTCGGCCCATGAATTAGCTGATTGGTTGACAACTTCATTACGAGAACGCCATTTTGGTATTTCATTGTTGATTATTATAAGGGTGGAAATGAAGTAACGAGAATCATTAAAACTAATAATAATTGCTAAAAATACAATATCACTTGAAAAAAAAAGTATAAATTTATATACATTTTTACCAGTCAATAAACATAAATGGAAGAAATTAAGTACAAAGAAAAATTTCATGATTATGATTAGATTGTTTATATTGGCAGTTTCAAACTTAATAAAGTAGAGAAATATTCAATTAAATCTTACTTCACAACTTTATCGGTTTTGGCTTGTTGCTTTACACTCCCTTTTTCCACACTTCGGGCTTAATTAGACCGGAGCCAACAGTTTAACGTGGATTCCGAACCCTGCACACTTCAACGGCAGGATTCGAATCTGAAGCTTGTGGTAACAAAGACCAGAGCGCTAGTCAATTGACCATTATTCTACCCGCAACTTTATTCAAAGAGCCAAATTCCAGATAAATGATTTCTTTACCATCCGACATTCTGTGTTATTAGTAGAGATTGCTGCACTACATCCATATTGTGCTTCCACTATTTTAAGTGATCACACCCAAAGATGGCATTTAGTAAGTTCGTAACAATTAAAAATTTAAAATAGACACATATTTATGTGATACTTTTTTAAATATTAAATAGAGTGTAAGGACTATGTTTCAAAAATATTTTGTTTATTTCCATATATCAAGGTCTTTGAGGTCTTTCGACATCAGCAAGATAAATATTTATTAGTTGTACGGCCATATTCATTGGGCTTGATGGCCGAGTGACTGGCGCTCGGTGTCTTAAGTCATCCTTGCGATGCTATGGATGTTTGTAGGGAATCGAAATGCACTTTAAGCCATAGGTCCTGGTCTAATAGGGACTGTAGAGCGTTGACGTAAGGCTGACAAAACCCTGCAAAAAGAAACCATCTCCCTGTCTCAAAATCTGCCAGTAGGTAGATGGCGTTGGTCCACCATGGGCTGTAGTGCCGGAAATTAGTTTGGTTTATCGGTCTAAGGCAGGGGTCGGCTACCTACGGCTCGCGAGCCACATGCGGCTCTTTTGAATGTGAAGCTGCGGCTCTTTAGTTCCATCCGCAAATATTATTTATTTTATCAAAAAAAAAAAAAAAAAAACATTTAAAAATCGTTCTGAATCAATTAATGAGGATTAGGCAACAAGTTATTAGTTAAATTTATCCAAACTTTTTAAAACCATGCAAGGCCAACGCTCCCATTCAATTTATTTGCTCAAATGTATATTATTGTTTTTTTTATTTTAATTACTAGTTACATTGTTTAGTAAAGTTTAAATTATCTACTTGAATAACCATGCAAAGCCATCGCTCCCATTGAAATTGTTTGCTCAAGTGTTTGTTATTGAAGTACAAGTTAGTGTTGTAAGTAAATGGTTACTTGTTTTAATTTTTTACTTAAATAATAAGTAATTATCTAATAATGCCATATTATCAAACTTGTTGTGAAAAACACTACTAATATATGAATAAATAGATATTTTTCTTATGAATAAATATATTTTTTTTTTTTTATCAAAAAACTTTATTTATGCGAGTACTATTTATTGTTGGCAAGAAGAAAAAATTTTGTGGCTCTTTAAAAACTTTGAAATTTTGTAAATTGTGATTTTGGCTCTTCCGACTCAAAAGGTTGCCGACCCCTGGTCTAAGGTCATTTATGCACGCGCGTTAGGCTAATTAGAACGGGATCTACAGCTTAACGTGGATTCCGAATCTCTAACAAACTTCCCTGCCACCGCCAGTATTTGCACCTGAAGTCTGTGGTGCCAATAGGCCGCCAGGAAGTTAGTTAGTGTTATATGTATATTTATATTATATTGGGACTTCGTGTGCTTGATGAAATAATAATTGTTTTCACTAATGTATATTAAAAACCTCAAATAATAACTTTCAAATGACATATGAGTTTTAAATGAATAACTTTCTTATTTATTAATTAAATTGAATGAGTCATTTTTAAACAAAGTTTACTCAATACAGCGATAGAAACCTATTGTTCTATAAAGTTCTAGTTTTTCTCTCTGTAATTTTTACACTCTATTTAAATCCCCTTAAATGTTCTTTACAAATTGGAATAAAAAAAATGTCCGTTCATTCCCATGGTATTCTTTAAAAGAGCTGAATTTTTATAGGAAGATAGAACGAAATTTTCTTAATTTGTTACAAAGGATTAAGACCAAGGAAAAATCGTTAATTTTTTTTTTATTTTACTCTACTACCTTTATTGTTTTTCCTTTTCCACTTAGCGTTTTGCAAGCTTATAACAATGAATGCCTTGCAAAAAGGGCAATATAAACAATAAATGTTGCACAATTGCCATTGCCGTTTAATTGAGTTTTCCCATGTCAAAACAAAGCTTTGACCCAATGCGTCTCTCAATTCCACCAGGAACTTATTAAAAGCACTTTCTAAATAAGATGGATGGTCTTTTTTTATGACCTTTCTTGAAAGCGACGGATCAGTAATTTCAATCTTCAAGAATAAGACGTTTCGTTTATAACTTAACACAGTTTGTTTAAACACCCTGACAAAATTATGTGGCCTTGCGGTCCTTCCCCAAAGATTCAATCCCTGATAGTGGCCCACCCCTGCCTATTACATCCTGCCAATCAATTATGCCTGCCACAGACCAACAATAACAATATCGTGAAAGGTGCTTTTTAACGTAGAATATGCTTAATGGGGAAAATATTAGGAAAAATCTATTCACCCCCTTCTCTTTTTTTTTTTTTTTTTTTTTTTGTATCTATGCTGGAATTCTGGAATTATATAGTATATTTCCAGTATATATCTATACTAGAAATTCTCTGTCCTTTCACCTTCACACTCCTTATAATAAATAAGAATTTTGAGGTAACATTTTTTATCATTAAATCCATAGTAGTATCAATATTATTTTCACTTTAGTTCATATTAGTAATCTATGAGTAGTAGAGATATTTAATTTAAAAATAGGAGGAAACAGCAAAAAAGGTAGGTATTTCGTTAGGTAGTAAAATCAGGTAGTCCGATTGTCTGTGAGAGATCTTTCACAAAGGTATGAGCAAATGTCATCTAATACTTACTTTCTTTAATTTCTTTGGGATGTCTAAATGTAAAGCCATTCAAAGTTTTTGTATTGCGAATGCTGTCATGGTATTATTATACAATTTGATTTTTTATGAAGTACATGGTATTTTATATGTAGCGAATACTTTAGTGGCTTTTGTTGTGCAAAATAGTTTCGTTTCTAGGTCGTTCCCTGTACATTCTATTTGTTTTTTATATTTTATATATTTGTTATATATATATGGGTGCGCAGAAGATCTACCTCCCCGTGGTGCATCTGGTAACACTTTAGTGGCTAAAAGATCTGCAACTTGGCATTATTGTTAGATTAATGAACTCTGTTTCAGCATGTTCTGTTGTATTCTCTGTTCTTTTTTTTCGTTGTTCTTTTTTGCTGTAACTGTTCATAATCTGCCATTAGAAATATATATATATACATGATTGTAGAGTATTGGTGTAACCCTACCCTTGTAAAAAGGGGAAAACATCTTCTGTCTCGAAATCTGTAGCGATTACTATTATTGTGGTTTTGGTGATTACTAATATTGTGGTTTGGTGATTGCTATTATTGGTTTGGTATTACTATTATTGTGAAAATTTATCTCGCTTCTATCTCATTCATTGTCGGTTTTATTTTGTATTCATATGTTATGTTTTATAATTATATATATATATATATATATATATATATATATATATATGCGTGTGTGTGACAACGGATTCCACTTTCCCCGTTCCAAAAAGAAATGTATACACTGGAATGCTCGACTCGTGTTTCAAAGGCAACGTGCGCTACTGGTGAGCATGAGGGCGGAGGTTCATTCCGCTGGCGGCTTTGTTGTAGACGCGGTTTCAAAAAAGGAGGAGATTCGATGGCATTTGCGATGTTCAGTTCTCATTAGTTGGATACGTCGTGGAAGTCTTTCGGGTTTTCTCCTTTTATGATAAATGCGGGGTTGTTCGTCCTAAAAGTCCTCCCGGAAGGCACTGTCCTCCTCCTTCAGCTACTTGGAGCCAAGTCCAACTTCTACCTACGGGTGCTCCATCACAACAGGAGCTGTCTCCCTTTCCCTCCTTCCATGAGAACACACGGATTCATGGACTTGGTCTAGAATCCTTCGGTTGCTGTCTACCACGTGGGATAAGAAACAACAAGAATGAACAAATTTTTAATATAAAATTTATAAAATATGTTGCTTCAAAAGAAAAAAATATGATGCAATTTTATTGATGTGAATTTGAAAAAAAAAAAAAAAATCTTGTTTATTTGTAAACAGTTAAATTTGTAATTTTTTTTCTTTCAAATTTAGATGAAAGGGCCAGCAAAATACAAGAAGAGATACATATCCTGCATTTTATTTTTTTAGTTTCGCAAGAGTAGTGACGTAACAGTTGCTACCAAAATCATTTGCGATGTTTGTCCAAATTCATATCCGTAATTTTAACCTTTCCAACTCGCATCGATCAGGAGGCCAACAACTTTAGGCAGTGCCGTGTTAAGGGCGGAAGTGTAAGCAAACCCATGTCAGACAATCTAGGAACTGTCAAACACTTGGTCGACCCTCCAGGAACATCTGCAGCAGATTGGTAAAGCATGCAGAGCAGGTGTTTGTGTTCTGAACAATCTGTCCGAAGAATACAAAGCTGACCGATCCACCACATGCAACTTATTGCTTCAACGGCACAATTCAGAAGTGGTTTGAAAAATGGGTCCCTCTTTGATAATTTAATAAGACAAAGGAAGTAGTTCTCTTCAACAAAAATCAGAAAATCATCCCAAAAAAGGCGGTTTTATGTGTTTTGTGAAATATTCGAGTAATCGTTCATTTTGATTCGATCGTTCAATCTAAAACTTTATAGAGGACTACGCATTCACAAACTTTAAATTCACACCTTAGCTATGAACAAATGGATCGAATAAATTAATTTTTGATTGAGAAGTGTCCAGCGATTGTCAACTGAGAAGACTTTATTCCGCAACACGATATTGTAAGACCGCATTGTGCAAGAAAGGAAAAATATTATTTCTATTTTAGGAAAATAGGAAAATTAATGAATTGGGATGGGTGGTACTGCTTCCCCCACCATTCTAGCCCGACATTGCATCATCAGATTTCCATTTATTCTGATCACTGCAACACTTTTTGATTAAAAATTTTGAAAATTTAGATGATATCCAAAATTCCATCTCCAGATATTTTGCTCAAAAACGAATTGATTGTTATCGATTCATCATTGAAAATTTGCGCATTAAATGACAAAAAGTTGTTGATAAGGAGGAGGATTATACCATTGATTAAAAATAAAAATTTTTAAAAATTTATTTGTTTGAATTTAATGTAAAAATACGACATTAATTTCCTGTCTTTCTTATATTTCAAGAGAGTATTTTCTGGTTTATAATATATATATAAAAAAATCATTGCTGATGTCGTATCTCCTGAAAAGTACAAAAAAAATCAAATATCGTGGAATTCCCGAATAATATTGGCTATGTTCATTGCCAGCTCGGAGTATAAATCTCTTCCGAGGTATGGTCCAGGCAATATATGGCGGCTGCAACAGCTGGGCCATCAAAGGCATCATGAAGAGTGAGCACGACATCAGGTTAGTTGCCACATTTTTGGTATTTTTTAACGCCATCAGTAAACATTTTCTATTTTTTGTGGTGCTTCATCTTAAATCTTGTAAGAGTAGCAGCTGCTTTTTTGTAGACATTTAGTTCTGTAATTTGATATTTCGCTTTAATTTTTAGAAGGAATTATAAGTTTAGATATTGCCAAAGCATTTGCAGTAGGAATGACAGTGTGATCCAGACTTCTGACATTCTTTGTCAAAGAAAAAATAATAATAAATAAATTCCAAATCCCCAAGAGCAGGAATCTGCAATCTCATTAAATTCCAAATCCCCAAGAGCAGGAATCTGCAATTTCATTAAATCCCAAAATCCCAAGAGCAGGAGCCTAATTTAATGAATCTGCAATTTCATTAAATTCCAAAAAACCACATGTACAAGAACCTAATTTAATGAATCTGCAATTTCATTAAATTCCAAAACCACATGTACAAGAACCTAATTTAATGAATCTGCAATTTCATTAAATTCCAAAACCACATGAACTGGAACCTAATTTAATGAATCTGCAATTTCATTAAATTCCAAAAACCACATGAACTGGAACCTAATTTAATAAATTTAATGAATCTGCAATTTTATTAAATTCCGAAACCACATGAACAGGACCGTAATTTAATGAATCTGAAGTTTCATTAAATTCCGAAAACCACATGAACTGGAACCTAATTTAATGAATTTAATGAATCTGCAATTTCATTAAATTCCAAAACCACATGAACAGGTGCCTAATTTAATGAAACTGCTATTTCATTAAGTTTCAAATCAAAACCACATGAGCAGGAATATTGAAAAAAAAAAATGTGAAAATATACATCATAGCAAAACAAGAAAATAGACGAAAATCAATGTAAAGCTGAGTGGCCCGAGTTTGAAACACTTAAAAACTACTTCTAACAGTAATATATATATATTATTTGCATAAAAACATGTCCTATTCATAATGGTATCGTAGAGGTTTTTTAAATACCTCTGACAAATTGCAGGAGTCAGCTCCCTGTTGAAACTTCCCAGAGATTGACTGGTGATATTGGAGCAGCCTGCATATTACATCCTGCCGATCCATTACAGCTGTCACAGACCAACAATAACAAGAGCTGCGAAGGTGCATTTTTTGTCTCTATGCACAAATACCTGCGTGATATCGCATTCACGAAAAAGACAGGGCGACTTCGGATAGAAAGTAGCGAGTTTTGACCTTTCCAGAAAAAAAAAAAATGTAATGGCTTTTCTTCAGTGAGATGTCATCCGAGCATGAGAGTATTTGCAAATTGAAGATGCATTGGGAGGGGTTTGTGATCCATCAATGAGGATGTAATAAGGGGGCAGTTTTGTCTTATTATGAGATGAAACATTTGTACAAAAATTGTTATTTATTGTTGTTCAAGGTATTTTTGTTTTCGATACGATTGAATAACTAGAGCAGGGAAAAAAAGACTTCCAAAAAATATTTTTTGTAATTGGGGCATGTATCTTAATTACTATTTCAATTATTATATTAATTTTTATTTAATGTTTAATTTAATATTTTTTTAAATTTAATTACGATTATTTAATCATTTTTTTTAAATACGTTTGAATAACTACAAGAATAGTACAAGAAAAAAATACTTTCAAAAATATATATATATTTTTTTTTATAATTGTGGCATATATTTTAATTACTATTTCAATTATTATATAAATTTCTTATTTAATATTTAATTTTATAATTTTTTTTATTTAATTACGATTATTTAATTATTTATTTTCGATACGTTTGAATAACTAGTACAGGAAAAAAAAAAATATTTCCAAAATGTTTTTATTTTTATTTATTTTTTTTTGTAATTGTGGCATATATCTTAATTATTATTTCCGTTGTTATATTAATTTTTTATTTAATATTTAATTTTACAAAACTTTTTGATGTAATTAAAAAATTATGTTAGTATTAATATTAATAATTAAATTCTTTTTAATGATTTCTTATTCCCTTAATATTTTTTCACATAAACATAATTTTAGAAAATAAATTCTAGAACAATAAAACTCAGATGTTATTTAAAAATATATTTATTTTTTTGACGTTAAAAATAATTATTTTAAATAATATTTGTAATTATCCTAAATATTTCTAATGAACAGAGATTTCCATTCGAAAAAGTAGACTCAACTCTGTTAAATTCCAATAACTTCAGAAACAGTTAATTTTTATATATAGCTAATATAAGACTAGTTATTTTTTTAAATAATCTCCGAAATAGTTAGTTTTCTATAACCTCTGAAACAGTTATTTCTTTTATGATCTATGAAACAATAAATTTTATATAAATTACAAAAAAATCAGATTTTTATATAATTTCCGAAAGTGTTAGTTTTATATAACCTTCGAAAGAGTTTTATATAACCTTCGAAAGAGTTTTACATAACCTTCGAAAGAGTTTTACATAACCTTCGAAAGAGTTTTATATAACCTTCGAAAGAGTTTTATATAACCTTCGAAAGAGTTTTATATAACCTTCAAAAAGAATTGATTTTATATAATTTCTGAAAGAGTTGTTTTTATCTAAACTTTCAAACAGTTTTATATAACCTTCGAAAGAGTTTTATATAACCTTCAAAAGAATTGATTTTATATAATTTCTGAAAGAGTTGTTTTTATCTAAACTTTCAAACAGTTTTATATAACCTTCGAAAGAGTTTTATATAACCTTCAAAAGAATTGATTTTATATAATTTCTGAAAGAGTTGTTTTTATCTAAACTTTCAAACAGTTTTTATATAACCTTCGAAAGAGTTTTATATAACCTTCGAAAGAGTTTTATATAACCTTCGAAAGAGTTTTATATAACCTTCGAAAGAGTTTTATATAACCTTCAAAAGAATTGATTTTATATAATTTCTGAAAGAGTTGTTTTTATCTAAACTTTCACACAGTTTTATATAACCTTCGAAAGAGTTTTTATATAACCTTCGAAAGAGTTTTATATAACCTTCGAAAGAGTTTTATATAACCTTCGAAAGAGTTTTAAATAACCTTCAAAAGAATTGATTTTATATAATTTCTGAAAGAGTTGTTTTTATCTAAACTTTCAAACAGTTTTATATAACCTTCGAAAGAGTTTTAAATAACCTTCAAAAGAATTGATTTTATATAATTTCTGAAAGAGTTGTTTTTATCTAAACTTTCAAACAGTTTTATATAATTTTCGAAAGAGTTTTATATAACCTTCAAAAAGAATTGATTTTATATAATTTCTGAAAGAGTTGTTTTTATCTAAACTTTCAAACAGTTTTATATAACCTTCGAAAGAGTTTTATATAACCTTCAAAAGAATTGATTTTATATAATTTCTGAAAGAGTTGTTTTTATCTAAACTTTCAAACAGTTTTACATAACCTTCGAAAGAGTTTTATATAACCTTCAAAAGAATTGATTTTATATAATTTCTGAAAGAGTTGTTTTTATCTAAACTTTCAAACAGTTTTTATATAACCTTCGAAAGAGTTTTATATAACCTTCAAAAGAATTGATTTTATATAATTTCTGAAAGAGTTGTTTTTATCTAAACTTTCAAACAGTTTTATATAACCTTCGAAAGAGTTTTATATAACCTTCAAAAGAATTGATTTTATATAATTTCTGAAAGAGTTGTTTTTATCTAAACTTTCAAACAGTTTTATATAACCTTCGAAAGAGTTTTATATAACCTTCGAAAGAGTTTTATATAACCTTCGAAAGAGTTTTATATAACCTTCGAAAGAGATTTATATAACCTTCAAAAGAGATTTATATAACCTTCAAAAGAATTGATTTTATATAATTTCTGAAAGAGTTGTTTTATCTAAACTTTCAAACAGTTTTATATAACCTTCGAAAGAGTTTTATATAACCTTCAAAAGAATTGATTTTTATATAATTTCTGAAAGAGTTGTTTTTATCTAAACTTTCACACAGTTTTATATAACCTTCGAAAGAGTTTTATATAACCTTCGAAAGAGTTTTATATAACCTTCGAAAGAGTTTTATATAACCTTCGAAAGAGTTTTATATAACCTTCGAAAGAGTTTTATATAACCTTCGAAAGAGTTTTATATAACCTTCAAAAAGAATTGATTTTATATAATTTCTGAAAGAGTTGTTTTTATCTAAACTTTCAAACAGTTTTATATAACCTTCGAAAGAGTTTTTATATAACCTTCAAAAGAATTGATTTTTATATAATTTCTGAAAAGTTGTTTTTATCTAAACTTTCAAACAGTTTTATATAACCTTCGAAAGAGTTTTTAAATAATCTTCCACACAGTTAGTTTTTAAATTTCTGAAACAGTTTTTTATAAAAACCCCAAATCAGTTATTTTCTAATAAATTCTTTTCGCAAAATAAGTATTAATTCTCTGACGTAAA
This sequence comes from Caerostris extrusa, assembly GCA_021605095.1. Classification (NCBI taxonomy): domain Eukaryota; kingdom Metazoa; phylum Arthropoda; class Arachnida; order Araneae; family Araneidae; genus Caerostris; species Caerostris extrusa. Next base: position 34,065 of record BPLR01005048.1, read on the forward strand.
TTTATAATAGACTCCTTATTCATCATTGGCGCAGTGGCCCCCATGGTGGACCAAGGCCATCTGCCTATTAGCAAATTTCGCGAAAAGGGATGTTTTGTTATTAGGGGTTGGGCTATCAGCCGAAAACCCAAGAGTCATATTAGACAGGGACCTACGATTTAAAGCCCCTACAAACATCCATGCCACCGCCTGGACTCGAACCCGAAGCCTACTACTACACCACACCACATCATTGTGAATAGAACCGAGATGCCCCTTTACAGATTGGGAATGATGTGGGCGAGAAGAAGACTGATTGGGCTCTGTGACGCTCTACTGTCATATGAGACCAGGACCTACGGTTTAAAGTGTATTCCGAACCACTACAAACATCCATGGCACAACTGGGATTCGAACCCGAAACTTGTGGTACCGAGCGCCAGAGCTCTAGTCACTCGGTCATCAGTTCTTCAAAGACTCCTAATTATGATGGTATCAGGGGGCCTGATGGCCTAGTGGCTGGCGCTCTCGCACTCGGTACCACAGGTATTGGGTTCGAATCCTGGTGGTGTCCACTTTAAACCGTAGGTCCCGGTACTGATAAGAGCGTTGTGGGGGCAGTGTTACTGCGTTCGTAACATATCTTCAAGCTATACGTGCCCTCTGTAGGTCCTAGTCTGTTTAGCTCTCGTGTGCTCAAGATGACCGTAGAGCGACAAACCAAATTTTCATAAAACTACGATATTTTCCAGTCATTTGAAATGATTTAAAATATACTCGCTGAAACATGATATACTATTACCAATGACACAGTTATGACAATAAAAACACAAATAAATAAATAAATAAATTAAAAGCACTTAAATACAAACGTACCATTTAACAGCTTTTGTATTCGATTTGGCTTTTAACAATTCATTTCAAACATAAAATTCTTTAGAAATCTCCAGCTCTTAAAAGTTTGAGTTCCCGAGTCATTTGGAAATTTACATAAAAAATCGAAGTTTGTAAAAATCTAAAAAAGTATTCAAATATGGTGTAACTTAGTTTTGCCAAAATCATTTATAAAACGTTTCTTTAAAAAAAAATCTATTTAGAAGAAATTGTTTCAAAATGAATGAGCTATTTCAACGGTGAAAAAAATATATATATAAAAAGCCACGAAACTGCCAAGAAGAAGGATTTTCATTTTGAAAGATATTCCTGTCCCATTAAGTGAAGACGATTTTAGACGCTAAAAATACAGACAGTGGTGATTAATTCGGTTAAGCCCCTTTAAAAATACTTGACGGCAGAAACTTGTAAGTTTTCAAACTGTTACATTAAAGTGATGTTAAAGAGGCATAGGTAGTCGTTTCTAACGCACCAATAAAATTTCACTTTATTATTATTTTTTTTTTTTTGGCATCAATGGTTTTACACTTTTTTTGCCTTTTTATCTTCATGAAATAATGCCATGTCCCTATATTTCTATTATTTTTTTTTTCTCGTTATACTAATGCCGTTACTTCAAAGTTTATTTTATACGTGTTCTGATTTATCCAACATGGTAGACATCTAGACCAATCCCACGAACCCGTATTGGACTCATGGTTGAAGAGAAAGAGGGGGCAGCTTCTGTTGTGATGAAGCACCCGTAGGTAGAAGTCTGGCTTGGTTTGGTTTGATGTGGTTTATCGCTCTACGGTCATCTTGTGCACACCTTAGGCTAAACAGACCGGGACCTATAGTCTAACGGGAATTCCGTCCCACCAACAAACATCCATGCCACTGCCAGGATTCGAACCTGAAGCCTTCGGTGCCAACGGCCAGAGAGCCAGACAGTTGGCCATCAAGTCGCCGTCTGGCTTGGCTCCGTTACTCTCTTGCAGTCATATGAGACCGAGACCTATGGCGTAAAGTGGATTCCGAACCACAACAAACATCCATGGTACTGCCGGGACTCGAAACCTGTGGCACCAAAGCGGGACCGGTTATATTTATTCTTAATGATATGTGAATAATCATCGGGGCCCGATGACCGAGTGACTAGCGCTAGGTGCCCCAAGCTTCGGGTTCGAGTACTGGCAGCACCAGTGCCATGGGTGTTTGTAATGGTTCGGAATCTAAGCCTAGTTTAATTATGTTTTACCAGTGAAGCAGAATATAATTAAACTGCTTTAAGTATATAAACATTGGCACACTGTGAAGCAGTTGCATCAATGAAGAAGAACATAATTAAATTGCTTTAAGCATACAAAAGTAGGTTATTCTAACTAACTCCCTGGCACCACAACTCCATGGAGGGCCAAAGCTATCTACCCACTGGCAGATTTCGAGACAGGATAACGTCTCCTTTTGTAGAGTAGGATTGTCTCCCTACAGTCCTATTAGATCGGAACATACGGTTAAAAGCGGATTCCAACCTATTGCAAACACAAATGGGACCGCCATGACTCGAACCCGAAATCTGTGACACCGAGCGCTAGTCACTTGGCCATCAGGCCTTATTTATTATGTTCAGTTAATGTTTCGAAAAATGCTTGCCATAAATAACTCACCAAAAAGCGATGAGAGAAATGTATTGTCTTCTGAGGGATTTAAGGGCACAATGAGGGGCAAGATCCTCCAGAAAGTAATAAAGTTATTGTCTTCTTTTTAATTTTTAACATGTTTTTTTTTTGTGTGAAATGTCTGTGAGCCTCGTGATGTATGCTATGAACAGCCCACCAAAGGGCGATGAAAGAAGGACTAATTTTCTGGATGAAGTTTTAGGGTTAACTGTTCCCATTTGCGTCTGATATGGGCGAAAACTCTCACCAAGCAACCTGACTATCAATGCGAGACATTAACTATAGCCACAATCGCTAACGAGTATCGTCGCTTCTGAAAGCCATTTCTGCAACGGCTATCGCCAGTTTAGTTTAGTTTGTCGTTCTACGGTCATTTTGTACACACTTTGAACTAATTAGACTGGATCTATTGTTTAACGTGGATTCCGAACCACTGGCAAACATCTATGCTACCGCCAGGATTCGAATCTGAAATCTATGGTACCAAAGGCCATCGCCACAGAATTCAAACTTCAGCTTTCCTACATGCTGGCTGGGCATGTTGCTACCATTTACTACCGTTAAGCTGTTGATATCTTTGTGACAATATGCACCATTTTGATGTCAACGTCGTTTCCTGAAATAGTGTGAAGAGGAGTAATGCTTTCCGGCAGGGCTTTCAGAATTTCTACATGGAAAACAATTGACATTTGCGTAACATGAAGAAAACCTTGAACTTCAGCGTCGATGGTATAGAGCCGAAAATATTTTTTTTATTTTAAGACCGCAATGGTTTCAAAAATGACGAATATGCTTTCGTTATAGCGTAATCAATTAAAATTAGAGCAGCAGAAAAATTCACATTTTTCAGATGATAGCTTTTATGTTTGCAATTATTCAAAAGATGGTAGCACGTATTATAAAAAAAGGAAACAATAAAAAGAGAAATATAAATGCATTATTAGAAATATTTAAGTTTTTTTTAACTTCTTTATTCTGTTTCAATGTCTTTTATATAAATCCACACCCTTCCAAAAAAATCCATTTTTTAATCTGTAGAAAGATCAATATCAGTTTGATACATCGAAATATTTTAGAATTTCAATTATCACCCCACAGAAAATATTACGATTAAAATTGATAACAAAATCACGTGGGTAACTAGCGTTGCTATGGTGACTATTATTATTTATTTTACTTGAAATTTGATTTACTTGCGATTATTGTTTCAATTTCCTCAAAACATATTTGTATTTCATGTTTCATAATAGAAATTGTTTTTTATGCTAGATTGTTTATTATGCTGAGTATACCGATTATCGATTTTGCAGGAATGATGTCCACGGAAGCTATTGAGAGGAACGGACCTCTAACCAATCATAAAGGTCCTTCTGAAAGGAATGCTAACAATTTAAATAATACGGATAGTCAAGTAAATAGCTCGGTTTTAACTTTGGTTTTACGGTTTAAAAACTTAACTTTGGTTTACGGTTAATCTAAATGGTTTTACATATACAAATGAACGTTTAACTTATTCTTCTTTGCTGGCGCAACAGCCCCTTGGTGAGCCAAGACCGTCTTTCTACTGACAGATTTCGAAACAGGAGTTGTTTTTCTTTTTACGGGGTAGGGGTTTCAGATCTACGTCCAACGCTCTACAATCATATTAGGAGTAGGGAGGGATTAAAACAAACTTAAAACCAACCCGGACCTATGGTTTAAAGTGGATCCGACCACTACAAACATCCATGGCCCCGCCGGAACTCGCGTCCGAAACTTGTGGAACAGAGCGAGAGAGCGATAGTCACTCGGTCATCAATAGACGTTTTCTGCTAAGGCTAATTATAAGTTAAATTCTAATGTAAACGATGCTGTTTAAGCTATTAACTCATTTAATAATTTGGCATGGAAAAAAGTAAGGTGGAAACCAGTTCTGTACCCTCCTACCCTTCAGGTTATCTGCAATCATGGCGAAACCCACCAATAATCTGACTCAAACTCTCAAGAAGTTTTATGATGCCTTTTAAAGGCAAAGTTAACATCAAATTTGCCGCGGAAATGCTAAAAATGTTTCCTAATAACTTGAAACAGAAGAGGGACACTCAATAGGTGCCTTAGAAAAGAAATCATACATAATATTTTATAACAACTATGAAATTCATGCTGCCATTAAAGATGGTATTAAAAGAACGGTCAATTAGCACCCTAAATGATGATATCAAATTTGTTGTCATGGATAAAGATTTTGTAGTGGAAAATGTTGTCACCAGGCATAAAAAAAAAAATTACCTCTCCCTATTTAGTAAACTACTTTAACCGAAATTACAAAGAAAAATAAGCAAAAAATAATTAATAGATTTTAAATTAAATTAAATTATTGTACTTATGTGTTAAAACGGAAACATGCAATAAGTGACCAATTGCACTACAGTGTTTTAAGTGCAACTATTTTCATCATAATTCTACTAACTGCGATTTTAAGGCTAGATGACTTAAATGCAGTGAGGAACATTCCCATAAAGAATGCCAAATTAAAGAAATTATCGAAAGTCCCACCTGCATTGATTGCGATAGTACCTGTATTTATATATATAACACCCTCTTTAGTATATATATATATATATATATTGCTGACTAAAGAGGGTGTCCGAGATTTCCTGAGATCAATTCAAATCCAATCAACAAGGGCGTAATCCTAGGTATGTTCCCTCCCAACAAATAGACTCTTAACTTCAGTTTTGCAGATGCATTGAAAAATTCTCGAACCTCTCCCCACCTGCTCCTTTCACTCAGAATCAATTGAGTTCCAAGCAAGGAAGACATCCAAATTTGCCAAAAGTCTATGTATAATATGAGAGAATTTATCTCTCTCTTTTCAAAAATATTGATGGCATCCTTAATAAACTTAAGTCTTCACAAAACAAAGCAGATGAGCTACTGGTCGTTATTAATGGCCTGGCCTCCCGAAACAACCAAAATTCGAAGTTAGGACAATGTCTGTCTGGGGCCTGCCTTTGCTACAGAAGTGCTTGTGGACTAATGTTGAAATTATTGGAGTTTCAAGGTTGAGAAACAAAACCCCAAGAATGATTACCAACTGCCCGTGGAACTTTAGAAAGGAAGTTATCAGACATGATCCTCCCCTTCCTAGTTTCAGACAAGTTGTTTTTAAAATTTCAGCAATTTTTATAATAATCTGTCAAATATTGAAAACTGTGAATGAAAGAATCTTCTAAATTACGTCCCCAATCTTCTGTAAAATAGAAAAAGATCAAGAATTATACTTAACATTTTTAACTGATTCCCAAATACGCTCCTTTCTGAAGCATCAACACTGCATTCCCACTTTGTATCGGAATTTCATTACTCAATGGCTCAACTCTCGCTCTGGTAGTTTTTCTAAACTTAGTTGTTTCTTTATTTTCTATCTGAATTATCCATTAAGTTGTCTTTATTTTCTATCTGAATTGTCTGTTTGTAAAATGTTGCCAGAAGTCTGCTTCAGACTGCCATGCCTACTTCCCCAGCAGATGCAAATGCCTTGGCAAAATCTAAACTTATAATTCCTTCTAAGTTTAAAACTAAATACCAAATTTCAGAATCTAAATGTCTACATAGAAACAGCTACTACTCTCACAAGATTAAGGATGAAGCTTCACAAAAATATGAACATTTCTGCTGAGGGCCTTAAAAAACACATACTAAAAATGTGACAACTTCCCTGATGTCTAGCTCATTCCTCACCATGTCTTTGATTGCCCAGCTGTTGCAGTAGCTATGCATTATCAAGACCATCCCTTCGGGACAGGATTTATACTCCGAGCTGGCGATCAACATAGCCAATATTATTCGGGAACATCACGATATTTAATACCCTTGTACATTTCAGGGAATACGACGAGAACGACAATATTGTATAATAATTTTTAAATCTCATCTCTCTTAAATTTAAGTTCTTACTATAAAGTATAAAAAAAGTAGGGGTTTTATTTTTACTTAACCATTAACAAACAATTGAAGGGCAATAAACTAATGCAACTTATCTCTCAGCTCAAGATAGGAGTTAAAGGTCGCTACGCAACCAAAGTATTCCGTTAACTTACAACACGCATTACTTGACACTTGTTAATATCGTCTGCTTGAAATAAAAATCGTTTGAAGAGGATTACATATACTTTCATCATAAAATCGTCCTCTCTTAAAACAAATATTTCTGGAAAAAAAAAATTGTACATTTCATCACATATTCATTTCAGTTTTTAAAAACTTTATTTTCATATATAAGATTGAATGTCTTTATTATTTTTATTTATTTATTTATTTTTTTTTAATTTTTAATAGTTTTTGTAGAACAAAAGTTTTTAAGAATATTAAACTTTTTTTAAAAAATATTATTTTATTTGCGTGTTTCATCGAGATTGATGCCCACCTTATAATAGTTAGTCATAGTTAATGATAGTCTTTATAATAGTTATACGTACAAACTAAACCATTATAATGATTAAATTTTTTTCATAGTTCATCTGTTTCCATTTTCGTGTAAATTACAAAGTCTGTCATCACTTTTAAAAATAGTAAACAATCATTAGTTGCCATGTATAGGTTCAACTATTCTTGAACATAAACAAAATATTTATATTGTTGAACATAAACAAAATAAAGTAAATAAATAATAGATTCAACAGTAGTTTTTTTTTTTTTTTAATTAATAAAAAAAGTTAAGATTGACGAGTCATAAAATCTATCATTTTAATCATATCATCAAATTATTTAAAATACTTAACATATTGTTAAATGGCTCAACTTTCATACCCTCCCATAATACCCAGAAAATTTAAACGATCATTCTTAAATGTACAAGGATCCTTTTTACCCTAGGTCAAAAGGATCATTTACCCTAGGTATTAAAAATTAAATTAAAAATTATTAATTACTGTCAATTATTTAAGAATGTATTAAAGGCTGCTGAATTGAAATGAAATAACAGTGATTATTGATTATAATTAACGCCATTTAAAATTTTAACAAGCTTTAGGTAACGTCTTTAATAACGGTTGACTTTTTCATTTAAGATTTTGGAATTATTTAACCCCTGAGAGTTCCATCTCTGATATAACAGGAAATAAACAGTTGAAAACATTGAAATATTACCAGTATAAATTTACAAAACCATAAAACAATTTACAGAAACATTCAAAAAGAAAAAAACTTGAGTAAAATTTTACGCGGTCTTTTAAGAACATTATTAGGAATATATGATTTAATCTCCTGGATTACCGTATTGTTATGGTTATCAAATGTGCTAAAGAATTTACTGGAAATATGTTTAAGAAAATCTAATAAAGAAGGACTATTAATACCTTTAATAGGATCAGAATTACGCATAAACCATTTAGCAGAGGTTATTTGGTGGATAGTGATGTTTTGCAAGGTTTCAATAGTTTTAAGATTAGATTTAATCACATAAAACCAAACCAGGTGAGCTTATGTTAAGATAGGGACGAAGAATGGCAGTATTTAAAAGAAGCTTATTATCCCTGGTTATAGTTGAATTTCTATTAATAAGAGGATAGAGTTTACCGAAAGCAGTATGAAATTTTGTTTTAGTATGCAAGAAATGTTGTTTCCAATTTAAATGGGGATCCAGAATAACGCCTAAAAATTTAGTTTGAGTACTCCAAGGAAGGGCTTGAATGGTCGAGTGGCTGGCTCTCGATACCAGAGTTTTCGTGTTCGAGTCCCGGCGGTGCTATGGATGTTTGTAATGGTTCAGAATCGATTTTAAATCTTAGGTCCTGGTCTAACAGGATCGCAGAGTGTTGCGAGGGATATTTTAACTCCTGTCCGTAGTTTATCTTCAAGCTACTCGCACCTCATGGGTATTGCTAAGTGAGTAATGTCGGTGCAGCGCTTGCCTTAAAGCATCCAAGACAACTGTCTAAGAGTTTGCCAGCTGCATTAGAACAAAAAAAAAAAGTAATCCAAGGAATTATAACATTGTTGATTTTGATAGCAGGTTTCTTAAGTTTGTTACCAGAGAAAAAAAGCAAAGCTTTAGTTTTGTTAACATTTAAAGAAATTTTCCATTTGTTGAACCAATTATTGAGAACTTTGAGGTAATTAGTAAGGTGGTAACTAAGAATTTAGTGTTTTTATTTTTGCAAAGGGCAGCAGTGTCATCAGCGTAAATAGGAGTCAGAATTTTAGGATCAGTAGAAATATCAGCAATAAAAATAGAGAAAAGCAGAGGTGAAAGTTTACAACCTTGTGGAATGCCTGCCAAAATATTTTTTACACAAGAGAGAGTTTTGTTAACTTTAACAGTGAAAATTGTATGAGTAAGGTAGAAGCGAATAAGTACAATAAAGTGTGGAGGGAAATTAAGAATAATAAGTGTACAAATTAATCCGTCTTTCCAAACTGTATTGAAGCCCTTAATAATGGTGTGGTCCTGCAGATCTTTTATATCTTGATAATGTTAAATCAATTCAATGTAATATAGACAGAAATAAAATCATTTTTAAAATTTTTAATAAATGCATTTATAAAGTTTAAAAATTTAAAATTGCTAATTAAGTTTCTAAAAATTTAATGGTAGTAGCACTAAGAGAGCGTTGCATTGTCCTAATGGCCTTACGGTTCTCAAATAAATAAAAATTGTATAAAAACATTGTATATAGTGAAAATAGATTTCGAAATCTGTAATTCCTATTATAGTACATTTTTATCAATTCTAGATTTGCTAATAAATTTCTCTATTTTAAGATCGTTGAGTGATATTTTATATATTCTTCTTCTTCTTCAATGGACAGCCCGATAGCCAACTGGCTAGTGCTCCGGCCATTGGTGCTACAGGTTCCAATCCTGGCGGGGGCATAGATGTTTGTGAGTGATTCGGAATCCACGTTAAACTGTAATTCCCGGTTTAATTAGCTCAATGTGTGCAAAAGATGAAAGTAGAGCGACAAACCAAACCAAATCTTCTTCAATGGCGCAACAGCCGCATGGTGACCAAAGCCGTCTGATTACTGGATTCCAAACATGAGATGGTTTAAAGTGGATTCCGAACCACTACAAGCATCCATTACACGATCGGAAATCGAACCCGAAGGCTAGTCATTTAGCCATCGGGCCCCATTTTATATATTATAACATCATAAATTTTTCGGGTTCTAATCCCGGCGGTGCCATGGGTGTTTGTAGGGGTTCGAATCCATTTTAAACCGTAGGTCCCGGCCCTAACAGGAACGTAGGGCGTTGCGGGGGCATTGTTACTCCGCGTCCGTGGCTTATTTTCAAGTTACACGCGCATCCTGGGTAATGCAAAGTGAGTAATGTCTGTACAGCGCTTGCCTTAATGCATCCAAGACCAAGTGTTTGCCAGCTGCATTAGAAAGGAAAAAAAAAAATCATAAATTTTTAAAATTTAATTGGAGCGCTGAATTCATGATATGAATATATTAAATTAACCAAAATAGTATTAGAGTACACTAACTGATCCAACATGGATGAGAAGTCGCCAAATCTGTAAACTCTTTTTATTCCATCTACGCATTCTATCATAAGTGCGAGTCTTATATTATCACTTATTAAATCAATTTAAAAGTATATGTGCAGGACCCTTCCATTGATCTAAACCATAATAGATTTTGCAAAAATTGTTCTCTTTCAAAAGAGAAACAAATTGTTAACTTTCCATGCATCTCCAGTTAGGCTGCATGCTTTTATGCTACATTTTTTAAGGGCAACTCTGCTGCCGCACATTAATTTGAACAAATAAAAGCCAACAAGATGTCAAACAATAACGACATCGTATTATTTTAAAATTATTTTTATAATAACAATTCTTCTTCATTGGGCGGTGGCATGGATGTTTGTGGGTGGTTCGGAATCCACGTCAAACTGTAGGTCCCGGTTTGATTAGCTCTCGTGTGCACAAGATAACCGTAGAGCGACAAACTAAACATTCTTCATTACTACAACTGCCCCATGGTGAGCCAATGCCGTCGGCCTATTGGCAGATTTAGAGACAAGAGAAGTTTTCTTTTTATGGGTAGGGTTGTCAGCCCTACGGCCAGTGTTCTGCAGTCATATTAGATCAGGACCTACGGTTTAAAGTGGATTCCAAACCCTTACAAACATCAATAGCACCGCCAGGACGTGAGCCCGAAACCTGTGGTACCGAGAGCCAGCTGCTCAAGTGATTAGAGCGCTAATCACTCTTCTATCAGGGCCCGTAATAATAATTACTTACTTTTAAATACTAATTACTTTTTTTATAAAATTAAATTAAACTCTAAAATGACACAGTGGCATTCAGTGATCAATTCAGTTTATTCAAAGGATAAAAGTGAAAAAGAAAGCAAGAAATTCCACGTAAAAAATTAAAACATTAAAAATTTTCTTTTCTTGTCAATTAAAAGAGTTATAATACATTTACCAACTATTTGATGCAAGGAAAAACTTTTTAACAGCATTATGTTAAGTTGCTTTTCACGAATGAGTATTCTTTATATTCTTAGATCTTCTCTGACATCTTTGAAGTTGTTGACTTTGACAATTGCCTGTCTGGACTGTGACGCCTTCTAACTGTAACGCCGTTGTAACAAATCTCTAACATGCGAAAATACTTTTTTCTTCTCTGGACAAACAATCACAAGTTGCATTTCGGATGCAATGTCGACTCGGCTGAACTCGGCAGGCCTGTTGCAACTGGTGTCCAATCAGATTATTTGCAGTTAAGACTATCACCTCCTTTCACAGAAGTGGAACTTGTACTACCATGCTTTTTGCCTTGCATGAACTTCATCTATTGAGTGACATTTCTTCTAAGTCCTTTTTTCAGGTTATTGTATTCTTCAGTGAACATGATTTCTTTCAACTTCCCCTTTTTATCCATGTAACACATCTGCTCAGTTTCATTCAGCACTCTTAGCAATCCTCCATACTTATCGAACTTCCTTTTGAACAGTTTGCGAACTCTGGTCGTGCAGCTAACTCTTTGTGGTTTATCTTTGATGTGCAAAAATATTCTGAGGACAAAACTCCAAACATTATGCAAGAACAGTAAGTACACCTCAAAAGCCATGTCATTGGCAGCTTCCTTTTTTATCAAGTTACTAATAAAACTGAGATAGTTCTGTATGCATTCGTCTTGCACAGTTTTGTTTTTAGCTGCATTCAATGCCTTTATGAGATCAGCGATATCAGGTTTGATTTCCTGAGTGATATTAGAGACGAGGATTTTGCAAACCATCTGAAGACTGACTTTTGTGCAAGGATATTTCGGTTGCAGTTCAATACCCATTCCTTCAATTAAGTTTCCTGCAAAGCATGCCATTGCCCATAAGTCGTTGGCAATGGCGCAAAGTGCATTTTTACCAGAGGTGCTAAAATTTTCAACCAGTTTGCGCAAGTGAATCTGTTCAATAAGGGCATCTGTGTACTTCATGCAGCAGCCATGTAATCCATGAATAAAAAACTTTTCGCATTCGAAGCAGTTCACTTCTGAAACAAGTTCCCAAATCTCACAGTATTCTTTCTGGATTAAATCTGCAGATTGTTGGACAGAGTTTGTTTGTTTCTCGTATCTACCAGCAAACTCAACTAATTTATTTTGAAGTTCATCCTTGACTATTGACATTTCAATTCGAGCACTTACAATGTCTTTTTTTCCATGCGTACCATTCATGTATTGTATCTGAACCGAACCACTCGTGCAAGGGTATTTGAAACTGAGGATGTTGGAGAACAGTGCTGAGGTAAGAAGAGATTTTTTTCAACGATCTAAATATTTCCAATGCGTCTTCTCTTTTCTTCGTTTTTTTTTTTTGCCCTTTTTCAAAGTTCGAGATTCTGTGGCCACCTCATTAACATGATGCCTTACGGGCTGCCATAGATGACGTTCAAAATTCTCATAAACTTCAGAAGTATATGTTTTATCTAGAAAAACACTTTGAACTACGCCGTCTGCTGCTTTCTGGTAAGATCTTAAGAAATTCAAGAATTTAATGATGTCTTCACTTCTCCGTTCTTTTTGTAAGCTTTTTATTTCTTCTGCCTTTTTAGCGCACCAATCGTCAGCTTCATTTTTTAAAGTAATCCAAATGTCAGAATTTATTTTAGTTATGTCTTCATAAAGACTTAAACATTTTAGAATATACTGAAATTCGACACGTTTTGCTTCGTCGTCAGTTAAGTCGAAAGTATGTAACGAACTCAGAACGCTAGTGCAGATGCTTCTTAAATTTTCCAAAGCCTGCTGATAAGCATCCTGAAGATCACTGTAAAAGTGTCTATTGTCACTTAAAGATTGCAAATGATTTAAATTTTCATTGGTTTCATTTAATACATTGTAAAGAAACTGGAAAGCGAATGTCAAATGGTCAAGGGCTAAATGAATGACAGTTATAAATCGACAAGCCATATCTTCAAAAGCATTAATGTTGCTCTGTAAACCATGTTGAAAGAGCAATGTACGAGCAGATGTATTTAGAATTTGATCCCAACAAAAGATACTAAAATCAGATGACTCGTAATTTTTCAATCCATATTCCAAACACAATTTAACCAACAATAAATGTCTTTTCAATGCTTCATTATTATCTTCAGGTCTAACTGCTTCAATTTTCACTGCCACATGCAAAAGTCCTTTTGAAATTCACCACTTTCCTTTTCTAATGAGAGCCATTCATCACTACCTTTCAGCAAATAAATCACCCACTTCAATTTCAGTTTTACCAATTAAATCATCCACTGAGCCTCCACTACAAGTGCAAATGTCTTCCATGAGATCTTTGCAAAAATACCAACATCCTCCTAGACTCTTGACTTTTTTTATCTGTTGCAAGTTTTTTGACAAGCCAATCGGATCTCTGTCCCAAATCTCAATGTAAATCGTATCACTTCTCATGTCTTCTAAATAAAATTGAAGGTTTCATTCCACACTGGATTCAATGTACCTTCCTTTATTTCAGTTTTTTTAGACAATTGTTCTTTGTCGTTCAACCAAATTTTGCAAAAAGGGATCACTCAGTCCATCTGCATCCATGGCCATCAAATCAACAGCTTCAATTACTTGAACAGCAATGACAAAAGTAGGAGATGGAATATGTTTTGATTTCTCTAAATTCTCCTCAATAAGAGATGGGTTTAAAGGAATAAGTTGATTAAGAAAATTAGACAATTTCTGAGGTCCGTCACTTTTGGGGCCTGGTACTCCAAAATAGTTATTGATAGTATAAGACGAGACGACGTACATGCATTGGAGATAATCATCTGTTATATCTTTATATAAAATATCATCAAATGTTTCACCACGGATGCTATGACCTTCCTTAAAAACTGCTTTGACAAATAGTCTATTTTTAGTTCTTTCGGTGCTTCTGTTTTTAGTGACTTCAATTCTTTGGGTTTTAATGTTTCAAATGAGGTTCCGCCCCCATTATCCAGCAATGTAAAAACTTTTTGACCCGTGGAAGATTTTCTGATGGAAATAGAGTTACGTCTATTACTGCTATCTGTAGTTGGATCATTAACGAACTTGAATGATTTGTTTTTTGAAGACTTTCGTCGCTCTTGAGAAGGTGCATGAAATGAAACTAATCTTTTCTGCTTGATGTCTTTTGAATGACTTTGATTTAAAGTATTTGATGCCGGATTGTTGGATGTTGGTCTTGAATGACTTTGATTTAAAGTATTTGATGCCGGATTGTTGGATATTGGTCTTGAATGACTTTGATTTAAAGTATTTGATGCCGGATTGTTGGATATTGGTCTTGAATGACTTTGATTTAAAGAATTTGATGTCGGATTGTTGGATATTGGTCTTGAATGACTTTGATTTAAAGAATTTGATGCCGGATTGTTGAATGTTGGTCTTGAATAACTTTTTGAAATATCTTCAACAAATAAAGGAGGATTAATGTGCTTGAAACTAACATTATTCTGGCTGAAACCATGTTGTGCAGATGGAGATGACTCGTTCATGGAGCACCGAAATTCTTTGAAAAGTGTGACAGAACATCAGCAATTATTTCTTAAGGCTTGCATGAATTGCTATTCTGAAGGTACTTTTCTGAAAATAATATTTGCAAGTTTAAATAAAATTTTGTAATGAATTCATTTAAAATTTACATTTATATTAAAATATATACCGTATATTTTGGAATATAAGCCGATCCGTGTATAAGCCAAGAGTACATATCAAAACTCGCATGCAAGCTGAAATGAAATAGAATTCGTGCAACGCTCAAACATGTTGCCATTAGGATGAAAATGTTGTCAAGCAGGTAAAACGGATGGAATATTTTCCAATGGAATCATTGTAAAGCAAAACACTAAAGACGATAGTTATAATTCTGGTCTGAGGATATCACATTGTTATAGTCTTGTCTAAGATCTGTAGTGTTTGTGCTTATTTTCTATGTTATTCGTCTGAAAAATGAGTGGAAATAGAAATTCTTATATGGCAAAGTTCAAACTACAGGCGATAGCATTTGCTGAAGATTCAACATCTGCACGGTTTCTCCATAAATGAAAAACAAGTTCAAGAGTGGTAAAAAAAATCGTCTTAACTTAGCAGATATTAACTCAAAAAAGGCAGCACGTGATCATCGGCCTATCTTCTCTGCTCTGGAGAAATAAATCATTGCATGAATTCAAGAATCGCGAATGGATGGTATTAATTGTAACCAGTACTACTATCCGAATCAGGGCGCTAAACTAGTCGAATCAGGACGAGGAAACAATCCTAATTCGCTCAAATCAAGTCAGTGAATTTCGTTACCTTCGTGGGAAGATACATGGCTTTATGAATAGGCACAATTTACGCATAAGAACTTGCATTAAGCTGGTATTCCTTCAGAGTTAAAAGCAAAAGTTGAAGAATTTCTACAACAAATGATAGAATTACGAAAATAATATGGTTTCGAGTTGCATAAAATCAGCAATATGGACGATGCCCTCGTTTTATTTGATTTGCCATCCAATTACACTGTTGATTCTAAAGATTTTAAGACCATTTATGTCATGACAATGACTTACGAAAAATGTCGTTTTATGATAGTTTTATGCTGCATGATGGATGGAACCTTTTTATCTGTTACAATAATTTGTAAGCTAAAGACTCTGCCTAAGGATATAAAATTTCCAAGTGGACATTTAATGTGTGATCGTGGAAAATGACGGATGGATGAATGTGCACCTTGGAAAAAGTTGGGACTGAAAAGAAGGTGCTTTATTTGACAATCCATCCATGCTGGTTTGGAACTCATTCAAAGCTCACAGATAAAATGTAAGACAAGGGCCGTGAAATTATATAAAAAAGGCAATACTAGGAGGACTGATATCTATACTCCAACCATTAAATGTTTGCTTGAACAAACCATATCTAAATTACCAGATGGCGAAAGATGAAAATTCAAAAAATAGATTTGGTAATGATTGCTGAATCAGTAAAAGACGTATGGTTGGAGATTACATCTGAAGTGGTAGTTTGAGCTTTTAAAAAAATGCTGCATCAGCCTTTGTATGGATGCAGCGAAGACAATTTTGTGTATGAAGAAGGGATAAATTCTAGTCATCATTCTGCATTTGTATGGATGCAGGAAGACAATTTTTGTACGAAGAAGGGAAAATCAGATTTTATGGTAACAATTTGGTGTATGAAGAAGAGATAAATTCTAGTCAATTCTGCATTTGTATGGAGAAGATTTTGTGTATGAAGAAGAGATAAATTTAGTCAACATTCTGCATTTGTATGGATGAAGTAGTTTGAGCTAGTCATCATTCTGCATTTTATGCATGCAAAAATGAAGAAGGGCTAGTCATCATTCTCATTTGTATGGATGCAGCGAAGACAATTTTGTGTATGAAGAAGGGATAAATTCTAGTCATCATTCTGCATTTGTATGGATGCAGCGAAGACAATTTTGTGTATGAAGAAGGGATAAATTCTAGTCATCATTCTGCATTTGTATGGATGCAGCGAAGACAATTTTGTGTATGAAGAAGGGATAAATTCTAGTCATCATTCTGCATTTGTATGGATGCATCCAAATTCTAGTCATCATTCTGCATTTGTATTGCCAATGAATGAAGAGAGATAAATTTTTGGAAAGCATTGAAAGTGATGATGATATACATACAGACATTCCAATGAATGAAACTGAACTATTCAGATTCTGACACGGATTTTGAAGGATTTATATGACTATTTTTCTTTTTTATTTGCATAAAAGTTGCATTTGAAACACCCAATTTACGTTAAAAAATTTAAGTAATTTTTCTTTTCCATTGTTTATTTTTATGTACCAATTATTTACGGTACTCTTTTATTATTTCTGGTGTACTTTTCCTTTTAAACGGGCGCCAGTTTGCCAACATCAGATTTTTCAGTTTAGCGATGACGCAAGAAACTAGCATTCTAAACAGTATCGAAAGAAAAACAACCCATTTTCATAAAAAATATGAACTAAAGAAATAAAAACATGCTATATTTACCAATATTTGGCGATTTATCGCTTGTGGCCGGCTAAAGGAAAAGTACCTGCATTTTTTGAGAGATTAGCGGATACATATATAAGCAGACCCCATTTAGCCCCAGAAAAAGTTCTCGGCTTATATGGAAATATACGGTAATAGATTTTTGATTTAAAGACATTAATTAAGAAGGCATATAAAATGATGATTGTATAATTATGATTAAGTTC
Organism: Caerostris extrusa; assembly: GCA_021605095.1. Classification (NCBI taxonomy): domain Eukaryota; kingdom Metazoa; phylum Arthropoda; class Arachnida; order Araneae; family Araneidae; genus Caerostris; species Caerostris extrusa. Next base: position 51,286 of record BPLR01005048.1, read on the forward strand.
ACTTTTATTTTCGTTGTTTAAGATTGTATTTATTTTTATTTCCATATTTAAAAGTAATCTTATTTAGAAAACAAATACAATGCCTGTCTAATAATAATACAAATATGATTAATTAATAGAAAACAAATTTTATCACCATTTTAGATAAAATAAAATAAAATTTCTCAGCCAACAGTTAAATAGCTGTTCATATACAGTATACTAATGAAGAGTAGCGTTGTTCATGATGTTTCGCCTACCTAAATAAAGTATTTTAGTTTGAGAACCGACGCTTGATGTCAAACAGAAAGTTTTCGTGTCTTTGCGGTGGATAGGTACGTTAACTCCGTAGATTGAGACATTTTTAAATTGGGGTTGAGTTTGGTTTGTCGCACTACGGTTATCTTGTACACACTTTAGTCTAAATAGAGCGGGACCTACAGTTTAACGTGGATTCCGAACCACCAACAAACATCCATGCCACCTCCAGGATTCGAACCTGAAGCCTTCGGTAGCAACTGCCAGAGCGCTAGCCAATTGGCCATCAGGCCGCTTTTTAAATTGGGATAAAACGGCAAATTATCCAGATGCTAGTTAAAGAAGGTGCCACATATGAAAGAGCTCGTTCCAAGTTCCGGTTACATACTGTCTTTGAAGTGTATCAGATCCTCTTTTATTGCACTCTGCATTACGTTGAATTTACTTCATATCTGCAGTTCTTTTGGCGAATGACCTCATGAAGAAGTTCTTCGCATTCGAAAACTAGTCATATAATACGTTTTGACACAATAATCATAAATATGCATTAATCTAAGAATCGCAAGGTTTCAAAAATTTTAATCTTTGTATTTAATGTTTTGAGGCTTTTAATCCATTGAGGCTATTTAGTCCAAAATTTCATTTCATACAATCCATTTCAAAAATTTCATGTACACTACTGGCCATTAAAATTGCTACACCAAGAAGGCGACATGCTACAGACGTGAAATTTAAACGACAGGAAGAAGGTGCTGTGATATGCAAATGGATAGCTTTTAAGCTCATTCGGACGAAACAGGCACCGGTAGCGAAACCCACAATGTGCTTAAATGAGGGAATTGTTCACCTGGTATCTTATACACAAATTGCATTTGAACATTGTTGCCTGATGAAAAGTTGTTGTGATGTCTCGTGTAAGAAGCAGAAATGCGTACCAGCACGTTTCTGACTTTGATAAAGGTCGAACTGTAGCGTAAAGGGATTGTGATTTATCGGTTTTATATTTACTTTTCAATTTCAGAATTAATTACAAATATTTAAAAAGTTTATATGATTTTTCAAAGTAGTGATAAAATACAACATATTACGTGGACCACATGCTGAGTTTTCTTATTGTGTACCTGCATATTCCAACCAGTACGGGGTGGAGATTAGAAATGATTTCTCCCCATAATTTCAGAAAATATAACGTGTAGCGAAAAAAATTTCAGTGCTATCCACAATCATCCTTAGTTCTATATATAATACTGTAGAAAGACTTGATCTCTAAACAATAAGGCATTTTTAATTGATAATTATTTCGAATAAAACTTATTCTTCTTTAGCTATATTCGTTGATTATATCCAATAAAGGATCAAAATATTGCTAAGGGGTTAGAACTCTCGAAGTAATTATTAGTAGGTACCATGAAGAACAAATATTGAAAGGAATCATGATGTCCAAAATCAGATTTAATCGGTGAAAATATGTATGCAGATTATGATATCATGCGAGAACAACAGCAAAAATAAATAAAATATTTATTTGACAGCATGCATACTGCACAGCTTTTGGTGGACAATACATTACTGAGAAGGGAATGATGTGAACGAATTTATTACGGTGATTGTTCGATGTTGTGACTATGAACATTCTATAACAATGTAAGAAGGGCTTCCAGACGTGCATGGTGTACTAAACATATCTGCAGCAGCAATAAAAATCCACTCTATGATATCCTCCTATGTCTCCTTATGCGTCTCTTAAAACGAGTAATTTAAAATGAACCTAGAAGGAGAATTTAAGATACAGCGGTCGTAGAGGCCAAGCAACGGGTCCAAGACATTTAAGGGGTCAGATCATCTTATCCAAGACATCTTTTGAGCATTGAGGTGGTTACGCATTTGGCGGGAAAAATGTGCCTTGAGTGGCACGCATTGGCACTGAAACTTTGTTTGTGTTTCCGTGGAACATTTAAATAGGACCCTTTAATGAACACTCTTGACCACATGTGCGTTATACATGTTGAAATGCCTTCCCATGCGTGAGCACTGAACCTCACAGCACTGTTTCTATGTGGCACTAATATGGGAATGTTTCATCCATCACATGTGTATTGAGAGTGTATGTCTACCAACGCGTTGGCATTAAACCTTGTTGGTTTTTCACTAGCATAGGGATTTTCCATCCATCACACTTGCATTAAATGTGTATGGAATATCTATCCATGTGTTGGCACTGAACCTCTGTTAGTATTTCACTAGCATGGGATTTCCCCCATCACGTGTATAGAACATGCATACAGTGTCTATCTACCATGCTTTGGCACAGAATGCGGTATTTCACTAGCATGGGGATTTCCCCATCACGTGTATTGAACATTACAGTGTCTACCATTTCAAAATGCAATCTAAGAAAGACTTGCGTTTACGCATTATCAAATGTGTGCGTTTAACGAGAATTGCTCCACGATCATAACGGGTTCTTTTTTTACATAGAATATTATTGATATACATGACTTTGGCAACTTTTATTAAAATATCATTACTTATAATATATATTAAGCTCCTAAATATTTAAAAACAAATATTATTAGGAGATTTTAAATGCGATGATGAAATGTCTATCCAGTTACAATGAAAATTTCGTATCTCTGTCGGGAATGTGCACGTTAAATCTGTAGGACGGAATGACATTGAACACGAAGAGGAAGGTGTAAATCACTCAGGTCTCATTTTTAGAGTGTTTGTTCAAAATTTTTATGGTACTCTTTTTCCATGGTGTACCCTGGGAAACGCTGAAACTGCTGCATTTCTGCCGTTTTAATGCATACATTGAATGATACAAGTAACAATGTTCGACATACGAAAATAAACTGAAAAGTTTTGAGCAGAACATACATATACAAAAACAATAACTTTCAAATACCTATCCAGTTACAATGAAAATTCCTTATCTCAGTCGGAAATGTGCACGTTAAATCTGTAGGACGGAATGACTCTCCATAGAGCACGAAGAAGAAGGTTTAAATCACTCAGGTCTCATTCTTAGAGAGTCTTTGTTCAAAATTGTGATGGTACTCCTTTCCATGGTGTACCATGGGAAGTGCTGAAACTGCTGCATTTCTGCCGTTTTAATGGTGAATGATACAAGTAACAATGCTCGACATACGAAAATAAATTGAAAAGTTTTGAGCAGAACATACATATACAAAAACAATAACTTTCAAATACCTGAATATTGCAGTTTTTTGCTTTTCATCATAAATGCTTCTAAAGATACTAGAATCAAAATAATTCAATGTATTTCAGAAATAGAAATGCTATTATTTTTAAATTGAAATATTTCACATGACTATAAAAGGTAATTTATATCATTATGTATTGTTTAAAAATCAAGCCAAACAATGAAATCTGAATGCATTGTTGGCGGTTTCAAGCAATTGATACGAAATAATTTTAAAAATGATTATTGTTACAACAATATTTGCTAAAAATTATCAAAAAGTCAATTTTGTGTTCTGCAAAATATTTTTAAAATATAAAACTCCAGATAAATAAAAATATTTATTACATTATACCGAAAAGAACAGAGATTTTTTTCAGTAAGTTCTGTCTTAAAAAATGAAGAAATAATAGGAATGCTTCTATTCCCTTGATGGTAACCTTATCTGCAATTTTAATTGTTATTGTTAGAATAGGGCTGTATCACATGTCATTTCACTTTAAAAACATATTTAATGCATTTAAAAAATATTTTCTGATTTTGAAGATTGAAAACAGGAAACATGATACATTTTTAATTTAATAATAATAAAAAGGTATAACTTTTAAAAATATTTTATCTGATGTTTTCCATTTGATTGCTCAGATAGTATTCTTTGTCAATAACGTGCTAGTATAGATACGCGATTACAATCTGTGTAAATTTTTTTTTTTATCTATACGATATTTATTGTTGAAAAAATTTTCATTTTAAAATTGCTGTAAGTAAACAGATTTTTGGAATCTTTTTGGAATTTTTCATTCGAAAAAATTAAATTAAATTAAATTTTATTAATTTTAAAGTTTAATTTTAATTCATTTCATTTTAAAATTGTTCTAAGTAGATGCAATAGCTGCTAAGTAATTAATTCTTCATTAAAATTTGCAATAATATTTGGATCAAGACATATTTCTGAACTATAATTTTAGGCATAAATATGTTCATTCAGAATAGGAAATAAACAAATGAATAAAAATAAATAAATAATAATTATTATTAATGGTACTAATACTAATTAATATTACTTATATTAATTAATAAAATAAATAAATAAAAACCGTTTTACTAATTATCTTTGCACTTGGATATACACACACACACAAATCTAATAAAATAAAAGAACATTTATTCAACAATTGTAATATCCTATAACAAATTCTTTATTTTTTATTAAATAATTATTTTTTATATGTAACTAAATAAAATATACATTTATAATAGGTCATTTTCGAGTTTTTTTTCTGTTCTACGCCTTTTACAAAATTGCATACTCCAGAACTAGATTTTGCAAGTGTTATTTAATTATATTATAATACCGGATCGACATACCTTCTTCGATTTTTCTATATACATTTCATATTTTAACAATACTTTGTTTTTATTCTTCATAATTTTATCTCGTTTTTTTTTTTTTTTTATCTTTCAGGTTCAAAGCACACGCTCCAATAATGATAAGATATGTTGTTTCTTATCCCACTTGGTCGACAGCAACATCTAGACCAAATCCATGAACCTGTGCTGTCTCATGGAAAGAGGGATGCAGCTTCTGTTGTGATGGAGCTCCCGTAGGTAGAAATCTGGCATGACTCCGTGACGCTGAAGAAGGAGGGCAGTGCCTTCCAGGTGGTATTTTAAGGGGGGGGAAGATGACCCCACATTTGCTTATCGTTTGGGAGAAAATTCGGAAAACTCCACCAGGTTGTCCGACTCCAGAGGCAAGATGCTGAGCATCACAAACGCCATCGAGTCTCTTCGTTGTTGAAACAATGTCTACAACAAAGCCGCTAGCGGATGGGATCTCAAACCAGCGGGGAACGATAAGATGTTGACATCTTTTAGGTCAATTAGAACAATGTGTGTGTGTGGGGGGTAAATGTTTTCCGAGGTTTTTCAGTTGCAATTACCTTTGTACTGAGAAAATCAATAAATTCAATCAATCAAAATTACCACCAACTCTGCTCTTTTTAAATAGTAGTAACTGCAACGCATACTACTAACGAAATCGATCTTTTCATGCTAGTTGACGAGTACAGCCACAGGAGTAGAATCTATATTAAAAAAAAATCGTATAAAAGCATAATAAGCATCTATTTTTCATAGTTTTTATTCATTTGTATTTTAAAGTGATTTGAAATCCAATTCTTGAATCCATTAAAAAACAGAACCAGAAGTATTTATTTATTATTATTTTTGAAGTCCGTTTTCTTCCCTTTGAAAAAAAGAAATTATATATATGTTTTTCCATGATGGTAAAACTCATTTCGGTTCTGTTAATTAAATTTAAAATTAATATGAGAAGCTTTGAAACCTGTTTATTTTTAAAATTAATTAAAAATTATACACTTCTTCTAAGACCTAATAACATTATTATTGGGTGGTTTCTTGCCTCACGTAGGGTGCCAATTATAATTCCCAAACGTTCCTCGGCTAGGTCAAATTTCTTTACATGGAGAGAAAATTAAAATTTGATTTACTTCAAAAGGAACGCCAAGTGCTACATTAAGATGCATTTCTTGTAAGAAGAAAGATGAAGTTCAACTACATAATATTATTTATTTTATACAATGCAAAAACAACGACTACAAAGCAATGGCTACAACACAAAGCTTAAACTACAACAACAAACTTTTAATTTTTTTAAAAAACGATAGATCACTTCGGTTGCCACACATTCACAGTCAACATTAGTCTTGCGAAAGTTCACACTGAAACTAAAACGATTCTCATGGGAAACAGCACTTTACATTCACCCCTTCTGTTAGACTCTTCATCACCAACATCTTTTCTTAGGCCTTCCTCTTTTCCTCAGAGGCGCAATAGGGGGTGGTCTCTACGCCTGTAAACGAATTTAGTGCTGAAACGTGATATGTTCCAATTGGGGTGTCAGGACTGTCAAAATTAGAAACTTTATACGACAATGGAGATCTTTTAGTCAGAATTACACAAGGTCCATCACGTTTGGCATAAATTTCGATATTTTCTTTCTGTATGCATTGCTGATTGGGTGCAAAACAACCCAAACCTTGTGACCAGAAGTAAAATAAAGTTTAGATTTTTGTCATAATAAGTTTTTTCTCTGATCTTGTTTCATTTCTATTCATTCCTTAACAGTCTTTGAGATCGTGGCTAAGCGCCTAAAGTACAGCATGATCTCATTGTTTAACACAGCTTTTAAATCATCAATTGTCTGTCATTCTCATCCGAATTGTAAATATGCTGCAGTATGTCCAGTGTTATCTGACTTGGAAGAGTTTAAAGCAAAACGAATTCTTGGCAATTTTTCTGACCAAGAGTCATGATCATCACCTAACAAAAATTATAAGACAAGGTTTTAAGTCTATATTCTTTCTTTCGACTTGATTCTCAGGATAATATACCGGAGTTAAAATTTGGTCAATATCAAGAGTACAACAAACTTGTTGCAACATAGAGGTCATGAAATCTTCGTCAATTAACTTCATTGCACACTCACGTGCGGTTACTGAAACAAAAGAAAAGTTCCATCCCCTAAGTGGTCTAATCTACACTATAAGAATCCACTTGTGTCCCTTTTACTTAATAACTAAATAAATATATACTTCAATAAATAAAAAAAAATCAAATAAATTTATATTTAATGTTTCAAATTGCTGAACATTTACCGAAGTTCTTTAAAGTCCAGCAGGCTTCTGGTTGGTTGCTTTAAATAGACAACACTCAAGACATTTCTTTATATAATTTATTACAAAATATAGGACCTCATGTCTGTCCAGAGATATCTCTGTACAATAAGTTGATATGTTCCTTCTTTACCATAATGATCTGTCATAGGAGAGTCATGATGCAGTTTCAGGATACTTTCTCTTTCTTCGGATGGTATAACAAGTTGAGTTCTTCTGTATCAGAGTCAGGAGCATATCTATACAAGATAACTTGGTTCGTCAGATATCCTCTATCTGTTCAGTTAAAATTTTTATCCCTTTGATTATTCTCATAACAAATTGTTATCTTCTTTAGATTTTCATCATTAATTTGGGCTCCACGAATGCTACTAGAGCTTCTAGTTGGCATGCCTACACTACATAACTATATATTTTATATAATGCAAAAAGCAATGACTATCAAGCAATGGCTACAACGCAAAAGTCTAAACTGCAATTAACAAATTTAAAATTTTTTTCAAAAACGATGAATTTCACTATTGTCATGTATCCAGGGTCAACATTGGCCTCACAAAAAGCTTAGACTATGAATAAAAAGATTCTCATGGGAAACAGTACGTTACAGTCGTCTTTGATAATGTAATCTTACTTCAACACCATCTATTAAAATATTGCTCCCAGTATTATGAACCGTGGATTCCATGTTTTAACTTTTCTTAGGTTTTTTTTTTTTAACACATATATTATATATTTGTAAACATAACTTATTAATCTAGACATTTGTTTATAAAATACAATCGCTATTAATATGTTTATTTATTATTTACTACAGCAATGTTTGCTTTTTTTTAATGAAATATTTTTACAATCTGCAAATTTTACCTTCATTTACAAAAAGCAATGAGGAGATAAAAACGCTAAAAAAAATAATAAATTATATAGATAGAATGTAATACTAAATTTTATTATGGTTTTCATTGATTTTTCTTATTATTTAAAAAGGATTAAAATATATTACTTAAAGAATACAAAATATATATAAAAAATCCTTCAGAACTCAATATATTATTTTAATGCTTAAATATTATTTTATTAAAAGTTATTTTTCTATATTAATACATATAGTTTTTTCAATCCCCCAAATCCTGCTTTTTGAGTGATTTTTAAAATATAACAAATATCAGATTATAAACATTGTTTTTCTCATAATCATTTACGAGTTAAATGTTTCAGATTTCAATTCGAATTGCAATTTCTTTAATATATCATTTAACACAAAGTAAGAAAATTTGAGTTAAGAATTGTTGCTCAACATTGTTAAGCTATTTAATGAAAATATACATCAGAGAAGTTATTTAGCAAATATACCCATTATATTAGAGCTAGAATAGATATGTAACATGAACCTGCCTTTGCAAATTAAATATTAGTTTCATTCATAAAACATTTTATTATCTTCAAATTTTTTCTTACTTTACAAATACTGCATAAAATGTATAAATACAAATTTTTGGTAGAAAACGTGGTACAAATTTTGAATGTATAATACATATGTTTCTGCTTAATAATTTCATACTTATTAAAATAAAATCAAACATAATGATGAAATAAAAATCTTTTAAAAACTGAATTTACTCCACTGTTTAAACTAATCATGCTTACATGAATACCTCTTTAATGATAATCACTTAACTTGATAATAAATAATTTGTATAAGGATATCAAAATAATTTTAATTAATTTAAGTGAGAAAAAGGTCCAAATATCTATTTAATATATAAAATAATGTCATATACCTTCATTTCAATAATTTAAGACCTTGTTATTTCTGAAAACAGTACCGATATCACTTAGTACATAATAAATAAATAATCATTTCTTAAAGCATGCTGTAACAAATACAAAGATTTTTGCAATCATCAGAAATTTTATAATTTAAAATTAAAAATTATTTTAAATCAACTTAATATTAATAATTACAATTATAAAATAGTTTTATAATTGGATAATAATCAGGAACAATAAATAAAATTTAAAATTCTCCAAAGAGATGCTAAATTTCAGACAAAAAATTTAGATATGTAAATACCACATGCTTAATATAAAAGCATATTAGTTTCTATATATATTAGCGCATATTTAATTTTCCTCCCTCCCCAATAAATACTAATAGATTTAGGCTTTTTTATTGTATTAAATACCATTATAATATTATAACATATTATGTTATTAACATATAAACATATTATGTTAATAATCTGAACATACAATATACGACTTCAATAAATTCATTATTGCACATATTTTTGTTGCAATTTGGAAATAAAAAAATATAGCCTGAATGTGGATAGCATAGAATAGTAAGCATTCAGTTTAATGGTGATAACAGATTTGTTTTTTATTTGTTAGGTGTGCTAGTCAGATAGATGCAGTGCAAAAACTGCTTTGAAAGAAAAAAAGAATAATCATTAATATAGAATTTTTTTTTCATCTAATGTTTCTTTTAATATCATGACATCTGCAATTTTAATCATTAAAAATTAAAATTCTTTCTACAGCAATTAAAATCCCTCTTGAATGACATTTCCTCCCCTATAATAACACTCATTTTGAATCTACCCGACTTGGCTGCTAGTCAATTTTCCTTGCAATAGGTGGTCAGTACCTATATTTGCCTAATTTATGAACAGCAAACATCGTAAAAATAGTTACACATAAAACAATCAGTAAAACAAATTTGTATTTAGTTGGACACATAAATATATTCTTGTTTTGTGGTATAGGATAAAATAATCACACTTTATTGGATGCATAACAATATACAATGAATGAGTAAAAAAATTCTTAATTCTCTGGTGCCCAAAGTTTGAAAGTTCTATCAAAAGAAGCTGTTGCTACATATCGATCATCAGCGGAAATATCAGCTCCCATTATTTTGCCACTGTGACCACATAATGTTTGAATTGGAGTCCATCCAGGATGGGACCATATCTAAAAGAAAAATGCATTCAAACAAATTATGTTTTAAAATTATTTTTGCATAATTCACCAGCTTTATGATTAAATCAATCTTTTTTTTTAAAAAATGTGATCAAGTGTTTTTGCATAAAGCCTTACAGATCTTTAATTGCATTCCATATAAAAACCCTATACAGATATAGTTTGGGCTTTCTGTGCCATGTTTCGAATATTAATGCAAATTAGATGTAACTGACATTTTAATTAAACTGATAGCCCTACTGTGAAGCATGATAAAAAAAAAAAGTACCCTACGAACCATTTCAAACTTGTACAAATAGTCTATATAATACTTTATATTACATTACTTAATTATATTATTATTCTATGACTTAATTACATTAAGTCATAGAAACCCAAATATCTGCATATAATACAATTAACTGGGATTTTTATGCGAACTGCTATGTAGTCAATTGGTTTTGGTGTTTGCTCTATTGTTATTTTTTGTATATTTAAGGCTAATTAGACTGGGATCTACAGTTTAATGAGGATTCCAAACCACTAACAAACATCCATGTCACCATGATTTGTATCTGAAGACTATGGTATCAAAGGGCAGAGGGCCAATTGTGACATCAGGGTACTGTTATGTAGTTGAAATCTTATATTTTAATATAATGATTGCTATGTATTTTACTCTTCCATTTAGTTGTGATCATTTTACTAGAAAAAGTTCATAATCCTAAATTAAACAAATGGCCCTCAAAGTTTGGTAAAAATAAAAAAATAACTTGAATTTAGGATTGTTAAAGAAAAATTAAAACATGTAAAAACTTTATTTTGAATATATTTTATTTGTCCTGAAATTTATAATTATTAACTCCTTAATTAGCACAAAGTTTCTAATCATTTCACATCAATGTGTTCATGTATTATTCACCTTTTTTTTTTTTTTTTCACTCTTTGGCTTACAGAAAATCATCCTAGAGAACTCTTTAAGACTGATATTAAATCAAGTTACAAAGTCACTGTATTAAGTCAAATTTTCTTAATAGTTGAATCAACCATTACATTGTTGATCCATGGCATTTAAATCCAATTATTTTTGCTCAAAGAATAAAATACTTGTTAAATTTGTTGCTTTTAACATACACATATTAAAGTCAATTAAAATCTTTCTTAAGTATAATATTTTATAGCAGGGTTTGGCAATGCTATCATGATGAACTCACTATATTGAACACATATTGAGCCCAATAGCCATATCGCCTTAAATACAGCATCAACAAATAACAATCAAGCTCATACCACGACACACCAGCCACTTAACACAGAGGAAGATTCTCACCACTGGTAAATTTGGTAGTATAAATAAGCTTCACATATTTTGAATATTAGTGATCATATCATGCAAAATAGTCACACTTATCTCAATCTAAATATGTATCATACAAGTTAAACAGATTTTATATACAATCCATCATAAATAATTGTTAAAGGAAAAATAATTTATTGCTCTAATGATGAGTGGGAAGAGCATTTTTGTTTCATTGATTTCAAAGACAAATGTATCTGTTTATTGTGTCAAACCCAAATCAAAGTATCCTTTAAAAATATTTCAAAACCATTCATTCAAACTTTGATGCCAATTATCCCGTACATTTCAAAATAAGAAGAAAAAGAATATTTTTCTTAAAATCATTTATTACTAAAACCAATCACTTTTGCTAAACCTACGGACCAATTTACAGCTGCAACAACCACATCGTGTAAAAATATCACTTATTAGCTAAGAATAAAACAGCAAATACACATGGAGATTTAATAAAACCAGTTATGTTAGAACTTGTTTACTATTTGAGGGGTTTAAAAAGAAATCACAAATATTTTTGACTATAAATATTTTACAATTGTCCGTCAGAATGATTGAAACAGTTTCAGATGATTTACAAAAAAAAAAAAAAAAAAAAAAAACATATCAAATGATAGAAAAAAAAAAATGAATTTTCTCTTTACTGTTGGATCAATCAACAGGCATAGTATGCATAGTTCAGTTAGAGGTTTGCATAAAAAATGTGTTTGATAATTTTTCTACAAAAGAATTCTTTACAACTCTACTAATGAGTGCAGTTGAAGCAAAGACATATTTTCCATATTTAAAAATTTTGCAACAATTAACAAATTACTTCTGCAGAAGTTAATTTACATTATTACAGACGGTGCACATTTAATGAGGTAAGAACATTGGATTTATTTATGTGCAATAGTTCATTTCCTAAATTTATATTAAACCAACTGGAACATAAGGAAGGATACATAAGGAAGCTGTAAGCAAGAATACTATTGGTTTTAATGGTTTAATGTTATTTATAATAAAAATTATTAATTCTAGAAATGTAACACAAAGTATTTACTTTTGGAAGAAGAATATAATGACCTTCTTTTAAATATTGGTGTGTGATCACTCAGCAGAACAGCAATAAAATATTTAACAAATTTATTAATTTTTGCATAAATTATAGAACACAAATGCAAAAATTTTACAACTGTTTTTTAATTTGAGAGGATGAAATTAACATTTTTTCCAACTAAATACAATTTTTTTTTGTAAGAAAACTCACCTTTAATGAATTATCATAGGATGCTGTAACTAAATATTCTCCTTGTGTTTCTGGGAAAAAAATAAGAATAATGAAATACTATTTAAGTCAATTTAAAAAAAAAAAATTAGATTAAAAACTACATATGCTATTTAACTTCACTCCCTCTTATACTAAAAAAAAAAGGAAAATATTTTTGTAATGTGTCAATTTACTTAAATATATTAAAACATAATTATAGAAATTTTTAATTTGACTTCATGACATATCATTTGGATAATATATGCAAAATGTTATGTTTGATTTAATTTTTATAGTAAATTAAATAAAAATAATGAAATATAAAATAAGATTAGAGTATATTCTTTAAAATTATTCTATTGAATAGAAAAACGAATTTCAATAAATAAAATTTGATATATATTCTAGAAATATAATACTTTGAATGAAATTATTACAGTAAAAAAGTTTAAAAATGCCACATATCATTGAAGTTTATTTAAACCTCAGAAAGAATTAAATAATTAAAAAATATTATTATTATAAATTTCTTTATTTTTTTCTGCATATAATAAATGCTTAATTAGAAAATGAATCAATCAAAGATCAACAATTAAAAATTTAAATTTATGAAATAAAATGCAATCTCAAATAAGAAAAGCCATTATAAAAGTTTGCATTAAATAAATAAATTTTACTGGATGAATGGAAATGTTTGATACAGAAAGAATTAGTTTTACATAAAAAAATAAAATAAAAAGGCAATTTCTTACTTTCAAACAAAACTCTTGATACAAGATCTGTATGAACAGATATAGTGTATTCACATTTTTGTCTCCTCAAATCCCATATTCTAACAGTGTTGTCTGCACTGCCTGTTGCAAGCTGGTGTCTTAAAAAAAAAAAAAAAAAGTAATATATTTAATTTATAATTCTAAATCTGTAGGAATAAAAAATAATATGTACAAACAAATGTTTAATTAGCAAAACAACTTTGTAATTTTTTTTATTCTTACCCATTAGGTGAGAAACATACTGAAAGTACAGAGTTTTGGTGACCAGCAAGAAACATAATGCACCTTCCTGTACGCAGGTCCCACACTCGCCCAAAGGAATCCATGCCACTGAAATATAATCATTATTTTACAAAACTTTTGAATTTATAATATTTTTTTTTCTGGAACTATAACTTTTAAAATGAGATGAAGTAATATTTGATATTATGCGATGACATAATGGTAAAAGAATCATTTCATGTAATTACCATATTTAAATAAAAATAATACACATAAAAAAAAAATATTAAAACAAAATTTATTTATTTATAACATTACCAAACAATTTTGAAAAATATGCTTTTTTTCAATGCACTAAACCTGAAATAAAAAAAGTATACAGAAATAATTCTAATTCTGTTTTACTGTAAACTTTTATTCAAGATAATTTCTTATTATATTTTCAGATTTAAGTAACACTTATTTTGGTGTTTCCTCAATCATAATTTTTGTCTAGCTGTAGACTAGAATACATTCTAATTTTTGAACATAAGGCATTAATATATTAAACATTATATATACAATGCAAACCTGCTATAACATGGCCATCAGGAGACAACTGTTATATCAACATTTAAAAGTTTAAATGAAAAAATAGCAACTGTTAATATTGCCACACAATTAAAATATTAATGAATCTTATAGTCAAAAAATTATGATAGATAAAATTACATGCAGAAAAAAAAAATATAGTATTGTAATTTTCTTTTTGTGCTGGACACAGTCCTTTAACATTCTTATTTTGAATTCAAATTTTTTTTTAAGGTCACAGTACGCCAATTCATGATTCACAAAAATCTATCAACTCATCATATCAATAGCAGTTAAACTATGACTGTTGAATATGAGATGGTTTTTTAATTTCATAAGTACCTATATTATTACTGTACAGGAGTTCTAATGCAACATTGAAATCTAATAGAATAAATTCAGATTATAAAAATGCATTTCATACAACTAAATAAATTAATGTATCAATTTATTTTTTAATATGTCTACATATTTTTATTACTAAAAATGAAAGATAATTTAAAGATTCTTCTGTATATACCTACTAAAAATATATTTTTAATATCTGATGACAGTTCTTTTTTGGAAGGACAACCTTGTACCTGAGTTATAACCTCATTCACATTATTTTTGAATTGTGTTATAGCAGAGTAATGCTGCATGCAGATTATACATAGTATACTGCATACATACGATTTAAAATTTTTTTCACATTGCATCAAATGTTTTAGAACTGCTAGGCATATTGTAACAAAATTAGATATTACACAGCTTGATGCATAACAGCAATAAAAACGTTCATCATACGTTCTGGTAACTTCTTAAATTCAAACTTATTTTATGAGTCTTTGGGGCAGTCAATCCTACTCGTTTTGCATAACTATTTTCAGTCCCAGGATTGTTTTGGGAGATGAAAAATTGTCATCTTTAGAGCCTTTTATGAATGTAATATAGGATTTAAGTCAAGATATCTGGCTGGCCAATCCATCCAGCGAATCTCTGCATTTTCCAGAAATTTGTAATCTAAAAAGAGCACTATATGGATAGTGTAGTTGTCCATTAAATTGAAATCAAAACCAACTACACCTCTGAAAGGATGAACATAAGGCTCCAAGATTACAAGATTATTATTCCTATATTTTGAAGCAGTCACAGAACTTCTCACACTAGATCATATAGAAATCTGTGCTATTCAGACCATCAATTTCTACTGCCACAATCTACTTTTCTCAAATATTAAAGGACAGAAAGCAGGTACCTAGTTCTCTTCAGCTGAACCAATAGTTAAGCTGAAGCAGGACTCATCAGTGAATAGAATGGTCCTTTCTATCAGTAACAACAATTGCACCATAGTAAAGGGCACAGAATGCAAACAACATATCTTATTGCAAAGGAATCTCATGCATGCAGCTCTCTAGAAACTGTAGCTACATGAAATATGAAACAAAACATGATATCTGCCTATACCTGTTACACATCATTTTTAATAGACAAATACTGATCTTAATTGGCTATTATGGCTCTAAGATGACTTTGAACAGGCTTCTTTTAACGGACCCAGTAATAAGTGTCCAAAAGTAGTGTTTTTATAATTGGATATGATGCTGAGTGTTACATTTAGATCTCCAACTTGGCACATGTATGCTTACATAAATTTGACACTAAAGATTTGCATATTTGTTTGAAAACATTAACATTTTCTTCATTATTTTTGAGAAAACTGATAATACATTATAAATTTTTGGGTTTATAATCCAATTCTTTTAATTCTGAACACCAATACTTAAGGAATATGCATCTGTATTAGTTAAATAAATTACCCAGTAGCTAGTAATGATCCATCACATTGAAAACTTGCATCATATACAGATTTGCTATGACCTTCTTGATGGAGAATTTCTTCCTGTACTTCTAAATCCCATAATCTCCATGAATTATCAAATCTAAATAATAAAATAATAATAAATCAGGAAATGTTTTTAACAACTATTGATTTTTTTAACATCATAAATTTAATTAAAGCTTCGTCAAAATTTAATACTACTACATTCATATTATAATAAATAATGTGTAAATAATCATTTAATGTTCATTTCTGCTTAAAAAATAATGGTGATGATTGTAGTACAGTATCTTGCATCAACAGCCAGTTTGACAACAGAAAGTTTTCTGGTTTTTTTCTCCATGGCAAGATTACTTCTGAAATGATCTTTACCAAGAAGAAACATTGTTGGCACAATAATTGGTTTTATAATAAATGGGTAATACATGCGTTTAGCAGGTGGTATTACCTTCACATTGATGAATAAAATGTTTCATTACCTTTCATAAATTTTTGCCAAAGTGAATTAATATTACAGTATTTATTCTTGTTAAATTTAGGACAACTGGATATATTTCAGATACAAAATTTTTTTATTACTGAAGTAATAATAATATTATAATAAGTAATAATAATGATATGATATTTTGCAAATAAATGAAATATAAAAAAAAGGAAAATTTTTATTTTCACATCATAACAACAAAACATAGTACTAATATTATTGTATTACAAAAAGTAAAATTTTTCAATATTTTAGTAATGAGTATAAAAAATTTGTAACTTTTATTTTCCTGTTTAAAAAATAAAAAATAATTTTTGATAATAATAAACTCCAGATGAACAAATATTAATTTTATATAAACAAAATGGGAAGGAAAAATTCTGGGATATTATTTAACAGATGTGTTTAAAAAGTTTACAAAATATTTTTGTAAGTGAAGAAAGGGCATTTAACATTGAATTGGGATAATACAAATGAGATAAAACTCTTAATATTAATAAAGAATAAATTAATAAAATGCAAAAATATAATTTATGTTAAGAAATTAATCAAAATTTTTTAAATATATTACTAAACTTTGAAATTAAAAACAACTATTGCTTAGAAAAGGAAGTGATCATTTCAATCAAATTTTTCATTGAAATTTTTAGTAAGTTTAAGAAAAAAAAAAGAAAGAAAAAGCATACATTATGAACAACTAATTCGAATTTTTATTTTTCATATTAAATTTGATTTCAAATTACAAAAGTCCATTAGTTCATTACTCTAATGGATAAGTTTAATTAATTAATAATGATTAGTTAATTAGTTCACTAAAAAGTCATTATTTTAGAAAGTACATTCATTTAGACAAATTTATTTTGAAAGCAGAAAATTATATTTATTATTATTATGTACTAAAAAAATTCCATGTCACTGAAATGGAGAAGCATTCACGACTGTTCAATTTAAATAAAAGATGGAATATTTTCAATTCTCATTATAATCATAGAAATAAACTGTTTTTAAATACTGAATAATAGATTTTGATGTTTTCGTTCGAAGTAAATAATAATTTAAAAAATGACAGAAAAAATTTCAAAACCATGAAGTATAAATATAAAAAAATGTTGCGCTTCACATAAAAGTACTATAAATTCATAAAGATACTCACACATGTAGCCAGAAATCTGCCAGATGGATGAAATGCAACTCGTGATACTCGATGTGGAGCATGCCCCTCTAAATCAGCAATAGGTTCATCACTACAAAAAAAAAAATTTAAATATATTAAATGCCTTATAACTAATTTTAAAATAATTAAAAGTTTATAATTCAAAGTTTATAATGAAGTTTGTTTTTTTTTTTTTTTTTTAAATCTCAACACCATACATAAAATAGCCTCCTCAAGAATTCCACTTTCTTTCAAAAATAATTCAAATAAACTAATGCTCCCTATTAATTTTCATTTCTTTATACACTAAAAAGCCCTAATGTAGAAGGTGGGAAAACCATTAAATATAGAATAGAATTTTCACTGATCAATTTGACTTTATAACTCCCAAATTCATTTTTTTCTGATGACTTAAGAAAGATTTTTTTTTAAATTTTAAAATATTTATCTGTGCATATTAATGCATTAATTTTAAGCAAAATATATAGAATTATGCATAACAATGTTCTCCACAGCTAACTGAAATCTTTATTTTTTTCATGTTTCTGTGAGCAGTGATACTACCCATGAAAAAAAAAATTATTTTTTTTTTATGGTATCAAAAATTTATTATTTAAAATTCAATGCAGAATATGATGTTCAAAACTACATTACTTCCATCATGCAACATAAAAAAATTCAAGAATATTCAATTTTTCAATATGTACTTAAAAAGCTTATGGTCATTTTTACTTAAAGACTATTTTTAGTAAATTTTATCATTTGATATTTAACACTAACAAAAAGATAACTGATAAAATCCACTGGATATTAAACTAAATGAGAACTAGCTTGACAGGTTATAACCAAAAACACATTAAGGTTATTTGTCAATGTCATAATATTTAGAAATCTTATTCTTGCTTGCGATAGTTTCACAAAATAATAATTGGGGGAAAAACAGCACCAACATTACAATTATGACCTAAAAATACATGACTTAAATAAAACTTTTTCATTATACTCTATAAAGGTATGTTTGTTTTCATATGCTGATAAATAGTTAAAAGAAGCAGAATTTAGTTTCCTACATAAATAAACTTTGGATGTGGTTTTGGTTATAACTGTAACCTGCAAAGCTGTTTCTAATTCTTATGTTAATTGCCAGCTAAGTTGATTTTTTATAAATTATCTCTTGTTAATATATAATATCGGGCCTGAATGGCCCAGTGGCTAGCGCTCTGGTGCTCGGTACCCCATGTTTGGGTTGAGTCCTGGCAGTGCCATGGATGTTTGTAGTGGTTTTGGAATCCACTTTAAGCCATAGGTCCCTGTCTCATAAGACTGTTGAGCGTTGGGAGTAGAGCTGACAACCCAACCCCGTAAAAAGAAAAACATCTCTCGTCTCGAAATCTACAGTCGGCAGACGCCCTTGGCCCACACTGGGCTGTTGCGCTAATGATGATGAATATACAATATCAAGTGATAAATTTGTTAAAAACAGTCTATAAAGTAAAATGATCATAAATGAAAATAGTAGATTTAAAATTATTTAATAAAGAAATATGAATGAAATACAAATACCTTTTTTAGATCCCACAATTTAACTACACCATCTGTAGAACAAGATGCCATATTAACACTAGTTTCAGACTGAGTTAAAGTGGCTTGTGGGTGAAATACAATAGCACCAACATTACAATTATGACCTAAAAAATACATGACATTAAAAATTAATAAATAAAAATTTCTTTCAGTTTTTAAACATTCCTTGTAAAGATATGTTTGTTTTATGTGCTGATATATAGGGGGGGGATAGATCCACTTTAGTTTTCCTGCATTAATCATCTGCAGTTTAGCTTTTTAATTATCACTATCATTTAATAACTAGCGAGTTCTAATATCTTAACTGTAGCATCAGATGTTTTAAAGATGTAGTATTCAAAATTGAATACTGTGCATCTTCTTCATTATCTATTTTTAGTTTAGTTTAATATTTTTGTAAAATAATAACATATGAAATTAATTTTAACTAGAATTGCCTCATTTTTTATAATATTGTGATCACTGATTTCCATCAGTTTGATGAACTTTCATTGCTCAACTGCTAGTAGAAGCAGAATTTTAATCACTTCCATTAATTTTAAGTAATTTTCTTTGAATAGCTCACAATCCACCTTCATTCATTTCTAAATTTTAACACATTCACCTACTTCATCCATTTCTTCATTGGTGAAGTCATTAGAATCGTCAAACTAATAACGGTCATACTTTTAATGGACAACATAATACAAAGGGTCAAATATTTTTATATAGAAATTATACATAATTTACTTGATTTCTAAATAGCATTGCTCTTAAAAAGTATAGCATTGAATTTTATCTACATTATGTGCAAACAATGGATGACTTCAGTTGTAAAGAAATTCTAATAATGCATACATTTAAATAACAAATTGAAAAAAAAAAATCACAAAATATCACTTCCAAAAACAGAAAATGATTTCTCCTTTCGAAAAAAAGTTGTGAAGTTTTGTTTTTAAAAATAATACAAATTTGCAGAGGACAACAGAAATTTTTTTTAAAAAAGATAATTATATTAGAATATTATATTTCTAATTATTAAATTAGAAAATATACAAATAATACACAGCAATTTTAATAAAAAAGTAAATACTTACCTCTTAGAGTTCTGATTAATTCACAATCAGGAACAGACCACAATTTACATAGACCCTCCTGGAAAAATATTATTGAGTGAGGGATCAACAATAAAATATATATATATATTGTGATATTTTTAATCAAGAACTTATAAAAAATGAAGACACTAACACTTTAAAAATGATTTTTTGGAAAATAAGAAATTTCAAGAAAACCCCTGAAATTGCCTTAAATAATACTTAAAGGTGATAAAAAATTTTTAAGCACTTTATTTTTATAATTTTACTTTAGATGTGACATAATTGTTTGTGTAATTTTCTGGATTATATAAAAACTATGCATATTTATATATTTCCTAAAATTTCAGAAATATAAAATAAAAAAGTTTAAATTAAAAAAAAACAGTACTTTACTTTAAAAATATACAAATAATATACCATCATTTTTATCATTATCAGTTAGTTACTTTATTTATGGAAAAAACTGACATTAGATTTTACGTTTTCTCAATTCATGTTTTAATTTGTTAGCTTCAAAATTAGCATTTGAAAGATGGTTTTTTTGAAGTTATAAAATAATTTCTAAAATATGTACAAATAAAACAGCCTTTTTTTAAATTGCAAAAACTACTTTTAGCATACCATAGTTTCATAAAGAATATATTTTTATAGCAAAAAGAAAATATAAGTTACAATTTTCTTTTAATAACATAGTAACATTTAAAGAAAATTTTTTTTTCCAAACTATTATATTACCAAGATGCAGTAGCAAGCATTTTTGAATCTGGACTAAACTGACAAAATGATAATGGTCTGGTATCACCGATTTGACTGCAGTTTATATTTAAAGACTGAAAGAGAAAAAATAAATAAATAAACTGAAAACAAAAACAATAAAAATATGTAATGAAAATACACAGAGCAGATTTGCATGTTTTAAAATATTTTTTATATATTGTATTGTATTTAAAGGGGAGAACAGATAACTTTTTATATTATAGTGCATACAAAAATAATCTTTAAATACTGGTATTTACATAACTGATGCTCTTAAAGATAATCTAATTCTGCAAGCACAATTCATTTACTCTGTTTGCATTAAATATTAAATTGAAAAATTCTGAATTTGAAAAAACAACTGTTATAATCAAATGCATAACCTGCTATAAGCATTTTTATCATTGTCTTGAGAAACATTAATATAGTAAATCTTTATTAAACTGGGAATTGAATTATATTTATATTATTATTCAATTTCCTGTTTATCAGGTTACACAAATTCTCTACTTGTAATTTTGTTAACAAACATTACAATAGCATGGTAAATTTAGTCACTTTTTTTTCGATAACTTTGCCTATTCATCCTAACTTTTCGACGATAACTATCCTGAGAGACATTATTTGCACTAAAAATTAATTAGAAACATAAAATATGAAATCAAGCCTCTGATTACAACCAACAATTAGATATCTGGTTGTCATTGAGCAATGTTTGTCAATAATTGATGTTAATCTCTTTCTTCTTTTGCATCTATGCTTAAGTTTTGCAGGCTTGGGTACTTTTTTTTTTTTACTTTGAAATCCTATATTTATTCATAATTTCAACTACAATGATTAAAAACTGAACAAATAATAGAACCTAGATAAAAATCATTAGCTTTATTATGTTATTTGTCTTTTCATATTGCATTATAAAAGGTTACTGCAATAAGATAATCATCTTTATTTTAGTCAGATAACAATATGACAGAAATATTAATTTACAAACTGCTAACAATGAAACATTATGCCTATAGAAAGGCAAATTGCATAAATTATCAAATTTAACAAATCAAATAATTTGAAATATCATTTCAAATCATATGCGTTCCTGAATGGCAATATATAACAGAATAAAATTTAGTAACAGCAACTAGAAAGATAAATTACATTCATACCCTAAGTTTCTTATATTGTTCTTGTTTTTTGGCATGTCTCAAAGAATCTGGTTCTTCTTTTTCTTTTCTGGCATCCTGAAGTCTTTGTTTTGCTCTGAAAATGTAAAATTAATAAATAATCTTTTATTAATTTAGATTTAGATAAGAAATGGCCAATTTAATTTTTAGAAAAAAAAAAATTGCATTATAAAAAAACCAAAGGAATAGTATTGCAAAGAAATTTTAATAAATTAAAAATCAATTCATAAAAATTAGTTGAGAAATTTCAAACTTAATACCATTAATAATTTAAGGATAAGATACAGGATACAAATTTTAAAAATTGAGTTATTTTATTAAAAATAATAAAAATTTATTTAAATTGGCTACATATACAAAGCCAATTTATTGTCATTTATATATATATAATTTCTAGTCTAAACATAAATATGTAATGAAAAAATTACCTTGGTATAGAATAAGCAGCTATCCATTGTCTAGCTTTAAGCAAATTTTCAGTACCTTCATGATACCATGTAGTTTCAGTCTAATAGGTGAGATAAAGGAAATATAATTTTTGCACTTATTTGATAAATATGGTGTAGAATATTTATAATTAATCATATAATAGATATTAGAGTAATTACCAATTTTTTCTTTGATTTCTTCTTTTTCTTCTTCCTCTTCCTCCTTCTTTTTAATAGCATCTTTTCCAAGTCTAGCTAAAATTTGTCTCAATCTTTCTCGACGCTCAGCTGGACCCTCTCCAAATAAGCCTTAATGAAAAAATGTACATTCATGTATTGAGCTGATTTTCAAATACTTCAATTGATATCAAAATAATGCTTTCTTATAAACCACTATCAATACTAGAAATATACACTTATAAATTACTGTAATTTCTTGCTAAAATCCACAGTATTATTCATATATAATCTGCAACAAGTCGCGACTGTCCTTTGACTTACCATATAACAATCAACTTCTGTCAAGTTAAAATGTTTTTTCACTTTCAGTATTTTTGATGCCATAATTATATGAGAAAAACTATGTTGTAAATTTAAAGTGAAGACTGGAAAGAAGATATACATTTAAAAACTATGATGAAAACAAATTAGATGATATTTTTCAGATGAATTACAATCTTCATTATTGTAAGATAGCTGAAAATCTTAATAAATGTGACAAATAATTATTAATCTGGTCTTCTGCAAATAGTTTTTTATTCTTATTTATAACTTCATTACAGACCTATATTCTAATCTGAGTTGCATGCACATATTGTCTAACTTTATAAAAGTCCAGCAGTCTTATCATTCATTATCGTAACGTTTCTTTCTTTATGTTTAAAAGCTTGTTGATTTTTCTCTCACATAAAGTTTTGACAAAAAGCACTTTCAAGTGATGGTCTTATACAACTGATTTTTCTGAAACTTGTGAAAAATAATACCATGATAATATACAGAGGCCTATAATCTGAACACTAAAATTTTGAAGTTTGTTTTAACATATAATTCATAAATTGCTGGGTGGAAATTATGATAATTGGAAATTGTGTTGTATTATGAGAATATGTGTTGCATTATGAATTTATTTTAATTGATTTGGATGTATTTCATATGTGACTTTGTTTGAAAAGTGATTTTTGACCAAATTTTTGTATTTTTTTTATTTTATTATTCTTTCAAATTGAAACTCAGTTATTTTTGCTTTACAAAACTGTCATTTTAATTCTATAATAAATAAAAGCGAAATTATAGCGATTTTAATATTAACTTGTAACATTTTCTTCAAACCAGAAGAGTGGTCAAGGCCAATAAGAGAACAGAAAATTAGATTGTTTGGTTTGATTATTATTTAGGAAATTAAAGATTAAAATGTAATTTGCTCATTGTACATGTTACTATTTCGGTGTAATTATCTAAAAAATTTTGGCAACAGCAGGTTCCTTTTAAACTGATGATTAAATTTTTGCTTTGAATGTTGTTTTCAATATTCCTGTTTGGTTTACTATTTTTTACTTTCATATTTTTCTGTTACATTTTAATAACCTTTTTTATTGTTTTTCTTTTTAATGGAAGAAGTTTTAAAAAGAATTCATAAGAGAAAATTTAAAGGTAATTAATTTAACAAGAAAGATGTACCTGCTGCGGATGAATCAACAACTGTCAGTGCATCAAAGCTGCAAAAGTCTGAGTTGCTTCTGACAAGTTATGGCATATTTGAAACTGAAAGAATCACTGGTTTTAGATGAATGAATATGGAAATACTAGTAAAGATTTTTTTAAATCATTGTGTGTTGCCCATCTTGCCAGAATAGTACTCTATATCTAGTGGAAGTTTCAAGATTTGGTCTTAGATTTAAGTTTTCTATTTTTTGTAATAATTGTTTTTATTTTCCCCAATAAGATTTTGCTATGCCTAAAAAGCATAAAATTAATAATGAAGTAATTACAAGATTTGTATTTATCTTCACAATGCATTACAACAACAATTACAGCTTTTGTTCATTGTTCCAGCAATATTAATCCAATGGATAACAGAGCATTATAGGTTTATACAGCTGGTATAAATATAAGTAAGCTTTGACTGAGGGTAAAATATATAAAGGATTAAATGCTGGTCTCCTCAAAAAGAGTATTAATGTTATAAAATCAATTTGTGTGACATTATGTGATCAAATGTTATTAAATAAATGTCTCCATTGCAGGGCACAAAATGCTAATGAATGGAAGCTTCAATAGTATTCTAAGTAAATATTGCCAAAAAATAATTTTGTGCAAATGCAAAGCGATACAATTAAGTTCATACTTATTGGAAAAGAATATAATTATGGATTTTTGAAGACACTAAATTAATAACAGATTAATTTTGATACTTGCACTGCTAAAGTTTATGTTGCTTTCAATAGAGAATGCATTAATTCTTCAAAACTATAGTGCACAACAAGTACAAAACTTGAAGAAATAAATTATGGTCATCCAGCAAACTAAAATAAAAAGGTTCCAATTTTGTAGAAAGTGAGTGTCGCCTATTATAATACTGGTTTTTAAGTGAATTAAACTATAAATTAGTTTAGAAAAAACATAAGTGAATACCTTAAATGCATTTTCTGAAAAATTGAATTTTTGTCATAAATTCTATACACAAAACACAATATCTCAAAAAGTATTGATGTATCTTTCTGGATATATATATTGCAATGTAATAAAGACAATAACACTACAGATTTGGCAATAATGCAAATACTGTTTCATTTATAATGATTTTCATGGTATTGCAGCAGCTGATTTTATAAAATTCCACATGAAAACTTCTTCGATAAGCTGTATTTTTTTATTTTTCATATCACTCAGCTTGTTGTATGTTGCCTTCTTTTTGCCATAAAAGAATTCCATAAAAAAATGTTTGAATGCTAACAATAGAATTTCAATTTTGGTGTTTTGCATTTTGTGGTTGGCCTATTAAACTCCACCAAAAATTGGCCTTTTTTGAATATTTAATTAAAAAATTATTAATTTTTATTCTTTTCATATTTTTTAAGTAGTATTCATATCAAAAATATGTGTACATTGCAAAATTAGAGCATTTTTGAAAAAGTGTCATTGCTTGTAATCATATACTTTAAACTAAAATATATTAAATTAAAAATGACAAATTAATTTTTTATGTTTATAGTCTTCTAAATAATAATAATTAAAAAATAATAAAATATAGAAAAACATAAAATAAGAAAGACTACTTACAGATTGGTTCTTCTATTTGGCGAAGATTAGCTTTCACTTCTGAATCA
Source organism: Caerostris extrusa (assembly GCA_021605095.1). Lineage (NCBI taxonomy): Eukaryota > Metazoa > Arthropoda > Arachnida > Araneae > Araneidae > Caerostris > Caerostris extrusa. The sequence goes on from BPLR01005048.1 coordinate 77,365, forward strand.
TCAGTTGAAACATTAATTTGTCTTGCCTACACAATACAATAAATAATTATGATTATAATCTAATTTAATAAATTTGTATAAACAATATTTATAAGTTTTAAATCTTAAGAAGGTTAGACTTTAGCTGTTGCATAAAAACTATTACAGAATTAAATATATTGTTTTCTTGTTTCTTATCACAAATCTTATTTTAATAATCTCAATTCAATGGCTTATCAATTTAAAATAAAACAATCTCTATTTGAGATATATAACTATTTGAACTAAATTTTTTTTTTTAAATTCAAAATATACAATTTTTATCAAATGTTTAAAATATTAACAATTTTTTTGGTGTAATAATTATTTTATAAACTAAATATACAATTTTATACAGAGAGTTTAATTATATACTTAAATAATAATGAAAATAATAGTTTGCCTTATGCAATTTATTATAAAATAGTATAACATATAATCTTCATGAAAAATAATCCATTTTACAAATTATAATTCTATTACTAGTTGAGAAAAAAAAAAAACTTTACTGTATGATAATGTAAAATTTTTAATAAATACAGAGAATTTTGCATTTATTTGAATACATCAATTTCATTTATTTTTTAATTCATTTATTTAAGAAGATATATAGAATCTTCCAAAACTCAGTTTAATACTAAAATATTCAGGAGAATAAAATTATGGATTTACTTAATTTTTTATTTTCCTTTTTAATTTATGATCTACATTTATACATAATATATTTTAATGTCATATATACAAAAAATTATAATTGAAAAAAAAAAAGCTTTAAATGTTGATGATTTTTTACGCTGATGTAAATTTTATAATAAAAGAAATTGCTTAAATGAACAAAAAATTGTTGCTTTTATTAAATAAATTTGATTTTTAAATGCTGGATTCAGTGCAACAATGTAAAATATGGTTTAATACAATTTTTAACTACATTAATACTACTCACGATTATTATATTTATTAAATAAACATTTTTTTGACTTATACATACAATTAAAAGAAATATTTTTGTACTATGCATCAGCATAAAAATGTACAGATTTTTTTATTAACTTATTTTAAATATAGTGAAAGCAGTAAGTACTTAAGGGGAAGGGAAACATACCTTTTTTCTTCTTTCAAATTCTTCTAATAGCATCTGTTTTTCTTTATTGACTTCTTCTTCCAAGTCCATGTACTCTAAAATATTTCAGGTTCCACATTATTTTTTTTTTGTCGATTCAAATTTTAAGGGTGGGAAAAATAATGAATAAAAAATAAAACACAAAGTGCTGAAAAAGGAATCTTAAACCATATGTTGCAAATTTATATTAAACAAAATAAAAGCTCTAATGATAAGGTGACAAATAAAAAATCATAATTTTTTTTTGTTACTATCAAAACCAAAATATAAAAATTTCAAAAACTATAATAGTTAAAAAAAGTTATATTATTAAAAAGTTATTTGCAATTCTCTGTATATTTATATGCAATAAAATTTGTACTTTGTGAGATATGCATGAATTATTTATGCTTATATAATGCATTTTCATAAAGATAAATTACCAATTAAATAATATTAATGAAATATTCAAAAAGCTATATCAATTAAGTATAATATAATCATTAAATAAATTTAATTTTGTACAACTTTTCATTACAAAATATTCATTGGATTATTTTCTCAAAATAATTTAATAATTTGCATACCATCGCTAACATTAACATTCCCTGAAGTTATTGTTTCTTTCTCAGTTTCATTTTCTTCTTCACCGCTACTTTCTTTACCATCATCACTGTCCTCTTCTTTCAATTTTTCTTGTTCCAACTTTTGTCGTTCTTGTTCTTCCAAACTGCCATAATGTACAATGTTTTGGCGTTTTATATAGGAAATTTCTTCATCGTCAGACATTTTTATACTTGATTAATATTGTACCTAAATTCTAGAGAAAATGAATGTATATAATGAGTCTAGAAATGCAAAAAATAAAACAAAATAATTAATAATATATTGGCTGCTAATGCTTCGCCCTCCACAAGATCTTAAATTTTTACTTGAGGGGCCTCAGTTTTGGATTTTATTTAAAATTTTATATAAATACATATTCTAAGGTGAAAAAAAAATTGTATTTAAATCTATGTTATATTCACTTACATTTTTACTTTAAAACATGTAAGTTAATTCATGAAATCAAAACAATGATTCTATGAAGGATAAAAAGAAATTTTAAAGTTGCTAAAATAAGTATTAATATTACTCAATTTTTAAAACAAAATGGAAAGTGAATAAAAAGCAAGAATCAAGTATTGTTCTTTGTGCATTTTAGATGAACATAATATTTCGTTTATTAATATGGTTTGCTGGTATGAATCTTTAATTGCTTAATGTTGCTGTTATGTTATTTTTAAATAGGGTTAATATCCCAATTTAAAATGTAATAGGATTTGTAATTGACAATTTCTCTTCTATAATGGGAGAAAAAGTGGTATTCAGAAACTGATTAAAAATGATATTCCATTGATTTTTATTATGGAATGAGTTTGTTATTTTTTTGCTTGCATAAAGCCTATCATGCTGTCAATGTTTTAGCATATTTGAAGCATTTTTTAAAAAAAGTCACTGCATATTTTTCATGCAGCAGCAAAATACAGCATCATCTTACCCTTACTTAAAAAGCAGCAAAAGACAGCATGACCTTATACCCTTACTCAAGTACTTTATGTAGACCTTATATTCTTACTTACTCTATTATGTCATTGCATAGCATCTCCATTTAAAAAAAAAAAGATGACTATCCAGGTAGAATATTACTTCAACTATACTGAATAAATGTTTTGGCCTGTTGTTGTATTTCCAAATTTAATCATAAACAAAATTGACGAAGCAAACAAGATGTTCTGAACCTTAAGTGAGGGTTTTGTAAAAATGTTACTATTCTTACAATATATATATAAAATAAATAAACTGAATAAAGAATTTCAGTGAGTATAAAGATTGCATATTTTATATTCAATCATAGCAGCATTTGAGTACAAAAATATGCTATTAAAGATGAAATTTCATAGGCAGTTAAATTGGCAGAAATTGATCCTAGCAATCACAAGAAACTCAATGACATCTACCTAGGTAGAAAAGCAGCAGGAGCACATGTAATTAATAAATTCTTTACTAACAATGCTAAGAAAAGATATAAAATTTACTATATGACTATAGAGGTCCATGTTCATTGAACTATATGAATAAGCAATCGGAATAGCATTTGTTAGTTTTATTGTATAAATTCAAATCATGAATTTACTAATGTTACAATTAAAGGCAATTTATAATTTGGTTTTTAATTCTCAAAAATTAAAAAAAAATTCTATTTTTACAGCTTGCTGAACAAAAGGTGAATGGAAAATGTAGTGCATATAAATTAAACAAAGTCATTATATTTTTCTGAAATATTTAAAATTTGCCAAATTAATCATCACCAGTTTGATAACCTGATGATGCTAAATTATCAGCATATAATCAGTAGATAAATGAAAATTAAGAATCAACTTTGTATTTTGGTTACTATAAAAAGAAAAAAATTTTAAGATTTTTCTTTATAAACAATCAGGACAATTATTTAAAAACAACAAAAAAAAATTATTTAATTCTCTTAATATTCAAACTTGGAGCAAACATCACCTCTACCAGGTGAAACTAGCTTTCTAGCAGTCTTTCTTTCTCTACATTCATAACAATATTTACGGCAACCCTTTTCGAAGCAACAGAGAATGCTGCTGATGTTACAATTTACTAAGCAAAGGCATCAGATATTACACAAATGTCAAAATAAATGCAGGATTTTCAATTGCTTTATAATTATTTCTCTTTCTAAGAAAGTATGAAAATAAAAAAATAAATAAATAATACATGGCAAGTTATATGTAATTTTTAGGAAACTCTTCCCTAAGTCATGGATGATTAATGCCACTAGTAGTCTTAAAAGAAGAACAAAACTATACAGTTGGCATACATAAGATTTTTCTCTTAATTATTTTGAAATGACAAAATTTTTCTTCCAATTTGATAAAATATTAAAAAAAAAATAAATAAAAATTGGAAGCTTTTCAGATAAATTCGAAGCACTACACATGTAATCTAAACATTGAAAAACAACATTTTGTTCAGCATCAATAGAAAAGCAATATTAATAGTTTCAAAATCATATGAGATAAAGTGAACAATGATATCACATCTATCTAATAAAAGACAGCAAGAGTTTAAGGACTGAAATGTAAAGAAATATATTTAATTATTAAAGTATATAAATTTGCTCCTGTTCCTATTTAAATATCAATTTTAAATATACTCAAAATCTAGGAATATTTATAGCATAGTTAATATAACATATCTTCATTGTAAATGAATAATTTGAATTAATGTAAATATCTGATTATTTCAGTATTATTTTAAATTATTTTATTATTTATTGCACAGATTATTTTATAGTTTTAATAATCATGAAATTCTTGCCAGAAATACATTTTGAATACGTTTTTCTTACTTTTCCTTTTGGGAGTCAGCAGATCAAAATATTTGCATGAGAGCCAAAAAATTCAACCATTTAACAAAAATTGACATTACATTAACATTAAACACATGCAGAACAATGCGACTTGTTATTTATAGTCATATTCAATCATAATTTTATGTTATTTGCAAATTTATGTTTAAGGAGAAATGACACAACACTAATGAAAAGTATATTTTTGTTTTTCCAAAGCTAATAGTTCTTATATAATATTTAAGAAACAATTTGATTTCATTTTTTTCCTTTAAAAATGAGAAAATTTTGATATATTGATATTTTGAGTGAAACTTTTAATGATAACAAAAAAAAAATTAAATGTTCATGTAATTTTTTTTTTATTTTAAAAAGTTTGATGGAGGAAATTTTTTTAATCATCAAAAAATTTTTATGGTTGTTCTATATGAAAGCCATCAAATTTACAGAATACAAAAATAATTAATATATTTTTTTCTAGATTTTTCAAAATAGAGTTCTCTTATGAAACTGTCTATTACATTACAGAATTATTTAAGTCATATTATAAATACAGCTATTGTCGGCTGTATGTATAATATTGTTCCTATTTATTTCATGTCTCAAAATTACAAAATCTTGTTCTTTTAAAGAGAGCATGACATTACATTAACATTAAACACATGCAGAACAATACGACTTGTTATTTATAGTCATATTCAATCATAAGTTTGGCTTATAAAACTCTTTATATAAATTACTTCTTATAAATTGTAGCATTTGATTTTTTTCATTTGAGGTTTTTAAAAGCCCTTGAGTAAATTTATAATACTTTCAAAATCTCACAATACTCTGAGCACAGTAAAATAGCAATGACAACAATAAAAAACCTACTATAGAATAAGTTAATGAAAATTACAATAATACATACATAAAAGATATAATACTTACGAATAAAATCATAGGTTTGAATGTTTACTTTTTCTAAAACTACCGGTTATTTATGATGCCAGATACACATCTAATTTTATGGAATATGATGAATTACTGCCTCACTAGAACGAAATAAGTTTGAAATATATATAAAAAAGCACAGATATTCATTAAATACGAAGTATGAAACAGACGATTAGATTCAAAGTAAATTAAGATAGTCTGCATGCCTGAAACGAAAGTTAGATAAACATTTACATTTTAGTCATCAAGTGAACACAAATAATTTTTCTATAACCTTATTGGAAGGCGGCGGCAATTATATTGAGCACATTTTTATATAAAACATATTTCCATGAATAATTTAAATTTTTTTTCCAATAAATTGCGCAACACCACATTGCATTGCATGTTGTTTTAGGATTTGTGGCAGTACATTATATTACCGAGCGCGCTGTTCAACAGCTTTACTTAAGACTTATTATAGAGTGTAACTGAAAATAGCGTGCTTTGTTTATTAAAGTTTAATATAATTACAATTATGAACGTGGAAACTTTATCAAATACTGCTATCGGCACAAAAGTTAGTATGATTAATATCATTATTTTTTATTACAAATATTAATTATATAGATATTCCAATAATTATCCAATTTCGTTATGCTGTCTTTGTCGATTAAATTTTATACAAATATTTAATGATATTCATTTTTGGGAGAAGTTAACTTTTATTAGTTTTTTAAGAGTTTATTTAATTAATATTTCAAACACGAAACGTTTTCTATGTGCTAACGAATATGAAGTTTATGCTACTATATAACAGTAGCTATTTTGTTATCTGTGTATAAGATGAAAATATTCTTGAATTATTTTGATTTGCAGTTATAAGAATGCATTCATATATTTATAAATAGCCACATAATTTTATTATGTGGCTATTTATAATTGAAGAATTTTGCATTTCCAAAATAAGTAGCAGAAGAAGTTCGTACTCTAAAGCAGATATAATTAATGGATAGGGAAGCTTTGGAAAATAGAATTTTTCAAAAATGTTTACACTGAATTTTTTTTTTTTAACTACTATTCTACAAATTCGGGTTTTTTATTATTATTATTTAAAAAGGTGAGAGTAGGGGATATATCCAAGTTTAGTCCACCAGAAGTTGTCCAGAATATATTCAAGTTGTCCATAACCCCAGTAAAGAAGAGGGAAGGGGCATATACATAATTCCAATTTAATTAATAAAATGTTATAAAAGAAATTCTTTTGCTATTATGTGTATGTCCCTCCCCTTCTTAACTGGTGAACTGAACTTGGGTATATTCCTGTTTCTAAATGTGATTATTTTTATAATTATACATATTAAACAATACTTAATAAAAAAATAAATTTAGTAAAACATTTACAATTTTTAAAATTTTTAAAATTTATCTTGATTTTAAAAATGATAATCATTAATTTAATTTCTTTCAAATCTCAATTTTAAAAAAGGGTTAATATACTTGTAAGTTTAATCTATACTAAAAGTTTTTTTTAAATTCTTAATATAGGTTAGAAAGAACCGATCCAGGAAAATTCAAGTTTTGCAACCTTTAACTACTGATCAAGATTTATTTGTGCCATCTCCAAAATTGATGTCTAATACAGAAAAGGTAGGTTCTGTACCGTGTCAAAACTATTGAATTTTCAACTATTTCATTATTTGAATAGTATTATTGTGAACATAATTAGCTTTTTATTTTTGTAATAAGAAAACAATAACCTAATTATAGTAAATCTAGTTATATTTTTATGTCCTGGAGATAAACAAAACACAGGATCTAAATTATTTTTATTTTAATATTATTTAAATTTAAATTGTGGCAATTTAATATTATAAAAGTGAGAAAAATTTAATTCCTTTTGAAATCTGGATTTAAAAATTAAAAATGTTAATAAAATTTGAATTTTTTTTTAAACAACTTTTAATATAGGTTAGAAAGAACCGACCTAGGAAATTTCTTCAAGAATTACAACCATCAGCTATTGATCAAGATTTATTTGTACCATCTCCAAAATTGATGTCTAAAACGGAAAAGGTAAATTTTGTACTTTGTCAAAACTACTGAATCTTGAAATATTTTTTTATGCGAATAGTACTATAAATATTATTAGCTGTTGCAAACAATGTATAGTTTTCCTATTTTTACAATATAGGATCATACCATTGAGTACAAAGTCCCCTTACGTTCTTTATCAGGATTAATGTTGAGAAATAGAAGCCATGTGGCTGCATAAAATTAAACAAGGAATAAAAATAGCTTAAAATCGAAGTCGAAACAACTTAAAGCATTTCTGGTAAATTTGAGAGGCAAGAAAACAAAACGAAAAATATTTTTAAAAGTTAAATTTAAAATTGGTATAGTTAGACTGGCTGAGTTGCCTCCAAAAACATAATTAGTTATAAAAGAATTTAGTTAAGATAAAACATTCTTAAATTATGTGTAATACAGGTGAATGGGAAGTTCAGCTGACACTTATTGAGGGTGTGGCTATCTTCTCGTTTGTTCATGGGTGGGGCAAGGAAACTTTCATCGAATTCTTTTAAAAAAATCCTTAAATACTTTGTTTAAGAGAATTGTTGCTATTCAACAGCCTTTTTCAATTAATTATTCACTGATTTTATGTTAATGTTAATTGATTGTAGTATTGCGATTTTATACCTACTAAGAATATATCTTTACTGACATTTTTACATTAAAAAATATATTAATGTCCTATTGCGAGTTTCTCTCTCCTCCCTGATATAAACACATAAAACATTCAAATATATAATATAACAAAGGGTGATATAAAAGAAGTTATTTGTATTCACATATTAACTAGATATTTTGTAATATAACAGTAAAATTTTAAAAACATTTTAATCTTAACAATTTAGCATAGAATTATTATAGATCAGTTTTGATATATATAAAAAATTACTTGTATTTTTGAGGAAAAAAATTTCTGAAAAAACAGTATTTTGAATCAAGATCTTCAATAATTTTTTGAAATATTTCTAAAAGTAAATATATTTAAAAACATTCTTTAAATAATAATTTTAACAGATTAAAAGCCCTTCTGTTTGTATAAATCATTTAGAAGTTTAACTTGTAACTTGATTTTATTCAGAAATTTTCACCTTTTAAATTCATTTATAAATTAGGTAATCTAAATATCGTCTTTAATCTGTATTTAAATCTACTTGTATTTGATTCATGATTGATGAACAATTTGACTCTTGATTAATGATTTTTTTTGCGCTTTAGAAAATTGAAAAGGTTTCACCGCCACCATTTAATATCTTGGAAGAGGATAGTTCTAGTAAAGAAAATGCACCTCTTAGGCGCTCTAAACGAAAAGTACCTAGTACTCAAGATCAACCTAATCAGAAAACATCTAATAATAAAACTGAAAACCTTTCAATTACAGTACATAAAGTAGCTTCAAAATCTAAAAAGGTTTCAGCTAAGAAGAAAATTACAACGGATATAAAGCAATCTAAAATAGATTCCTTTATGCCTTCCTTACCAAGTATTTTGGAAACACCTACTGAAATCAGTAAGTTTAAATGGCTTATTGAGTGCAAAATCTATACTTGTTTAGCATACATTACATTATAATATTTTATGTAATAATGTATAATATTTATGTAAAATAAGTACATATGTTATGTATAATATTTTATGTAAAATAAGTAAATGTAAAAGTAAAGTAAAGAAAATTTATATTCATGTAATAAAAACCGAATTTCATCTGGGTTATCATATTATTGAAATTAAACTCTTCTGAGGTAAAAAAAAATTCCATTAGTTTAGTGTTGATATGATAATCAATAAAAAAATAATTAAAGTAGTAGTGTTAAATATTTTAGAACAATAATTTATTTTAATATTTTGATTATAAAAATGTTACGTTTAGATTTAAAAAAAAAAAAAAAAAAATTGATGAAAGAAATAGTTTTCGGTTGATTTTTTTTTTTTTTTCTCTTTATAAATTTGATTTATATTTGTAGTTTATATATTGAAAAGCTATTCTATTGTATTTTCTAAATTTAAAAATAATTACATTTATATTGCTATATAAGAAAGTAAGAAAAATATTTTTCCTTTAATTAAATATTACTTTAAATTTCAAATGAATATTTAATTTTCTAAAAATAAATGTAATTTTGTTAAATCTGGTTGAGAATCAAAGCAAAAGCACTTTTTTTTTGTATTATCTATGCGTCATTGTTTTCTTATAACAAATAATTATAATCAACTTTATTCGAATCTGTAACTAAAATTATCAGCTGCATTTTTGATAAAGAACAATGCTGTCATAGAAGTAGCAACTCAAGTGTTCAATTTAAATTTGTTTTTATGAAATTGTTAAATTATTCAAATATAAAGAATTATTAATGCATTAACTGTATTCTTTCAGAAAAGGAGGAAGCATTAATGGCTCCACAGCAAAGTGTTTCTGAATCTGAAGTCATGCTTATTACAGGTAAAGTATCAATGCAATATTGAATCAACAACCTTACTTGAATTCGTAACTAAAATTATCAGCAATTTGATCTTGCTCCTTTTAACTCTTAAATGTAAGCTGTTTGTGATAAAGAACAATGCCTTGTAAAAGTAACAATTAAAGTGTTCAGTTTAAATTTGTTATTAAACTGTTAAATTATTCAAACTTAAAGAATTATCATTAATGCATAACCATATTCTTTAGAAGAGGAGGAAGCATTAATAACTCCACAGCAAAGTGTTTCTGAAATTAAAATAATGCTTACTACAGGTAAAGTAGCAATGCAATATTGATTCAACAACCTTACACTAATTTGTAAATAAAATTATCAACAATTTAACTTAAATGTAAGCTGTTTTTGATAAAGAAAGCAATGCTGTTATAGGAGTAACAATTCAAGTGTTCAGTTTAAATTTGTTTTTATTAAATTGTTAAATTATTCACACTTAAAGAATTATCATTAATGCATAACCATTTCAGAAAAGGAAGCATTAAAGGCCCACAGCAAAATGTTTTTGAAACTTAAATTATGCTTACTACAGCTAAAAAGTAGCAATGCAAAATATGGAAAATAATTGAGCAATACTAATAGTTTGCTATATAATAATTCTTTTATTTTGTTTTTATTATTAACAAATATTCCAAGTTTTTAAAATTAAATAATAAATGAGTTTTAAAAAAACTGAAATAATTTTACTAACTGTGCAAATAGTTTATTTAAAAATAATTATAGTAATTTTGTTTGTTAGTAGAACATATTTGCTCTATTAATCAACTAAAAATTAAATAATACTTAGTTGGAGCATATTTGCTGTGTATATATGGCTATAGAAACATGTATTAAATTGCATTGCCTGGTGTATTATTAATTGTTTTTTCATTTAGTGAATATAAAAGTTTATGTATTGATTATATGCTTAAAATTTCTGATGATAGAGATTTAGGATGGTGTTTTATCACATTTATGAGGTTAAAATATGATGTGCTTACTCATTTTAGAAAATCCCCCTGCAAATTATTGGAAAGAATTGGCTGAGCAGAGACGTATAGCCTTAGCTGAAGCATTAAGAGAAAATGAAATTGTAAGAAAAATTACTCTATTTCAGAAATTAAAAAAGATTGTGAATACTTTATTTAACTAATCTGTACCTTATTATATTTAAGTATTAAATTTAAGATTTCATTGTAGAAATTAATTTTCAAATTTGCATTCTAAAATTTATTACTACAACTTCCGGCTAAGAATAAAAATTATACTTTAAAAACCTTTGGGTTTGGATCATAGATTGCTACATTTTTTTTTTAAAAGAAATAATTTTTTTGTAAGCAAAATTAATTGTAACTAAGTATTAGACATTCAGAAATCAGTTTTTTGATACAGATTAAAGTAGTTAGTAGTTAATATGCTAATACTCTTATTACATTGAAGATTAACTGATTAGACAGAAGCATGCATGAAATTTCTAATGTACATTGTGTTTGCTATATCATCTGATGTTCAATATATGGGTTTTTTTTTATTTTGGTTTATATGGGATAGGATTTGATGCAATTAAAATTTGTAAAATCAAGCAATTAGACTAAGAACATGCTGTCTGTATTAAAATATTTTTAATGGTAATGAGTTTTGTTTAAGTAAATGAATTTAGTTCCCATATTTTGCCCATGGATAGTACTAGAACCCGAAAAATTGCTAATGAAAACTTGACAAGTAGTTATCGACTTTAGGATGTTTTCTATTTTTTTACAGGTAAAATTTGGAACTAAAATTTTTTTTTGCTTAAACGATTTTCTTTGGAAGTATTTTATTTGTCTGTATATTAGATTTTAAAATATCAGAGATTTCTGACTTGCCTTCTATTGACAAATACAAAGGCTGTTCAATAAAGATTGATCATACATAAACAAATTATCTTTAATAATCTACTAAATTTTTATCTTTCTTAAAATGCTTCTCATTGCATGCAATGTATTTATCCTACCTTTTATCCAGTCTTTAAACATAAGTTAGAAGCCATTTTTTGTTAGGCTCTTCATGATCATCTCTGCAGTATTCAGTACTGCATATAATGAGAAATGCTTTTCCCTGGTAGGTTTCTTCAAATTTGGGAAAAGAGAAAAAATTGCATAGCATTCAATCATATGAAACTGAGGATGGGGAATATACAACATTGGTTTTTGAAAGATACTCAGCTACGTGGGGCCTTGCATTATGATGTAGTGACCATCCTGATGCTTTCAAATGTAGTCTTTTCAAAGGACTTATTTTTGGAGTATACTATAGAGATGTTGGAGTTAAAATCTCTATAACACACTCCCTTTATAGTTGTGTGTAATGGTATGAAATGTTGGTACATCATTCCTTGATTATCAAAAAAATGATGTACTGTCATTTTCCCAGCAAAAGCAATGATTGTCTCCCTTCTTTGGTATCAGTGATGGATTCCTCTGTACAGAGTTCGTTGCTTAGATTCGGAACAAACGAGGAAACTAACTTTCAAATGCCATGATAATTTTCAACAGAAACATGGCATTTTGTAGCCTTTGTTTTAAAATCCAAACAAACCTCTATAAGGACATCCTTTTGTTTGGAAATAAATTATCTTAAAATCTACTACACAGATTTTTTGCATTTTTCTGTAAGCGATGTGCAAGTGCCATCTAATGAAATGTGCATTTTCTCTGATGGTCTCTTTATGGGATAGTTATCTCACTATCACAGCAGCTGTGTTGATATTTACTAAATATGTTCTCTCCTCTTTAAACATTTTAAACCATATTCTAACTGTCCTATAAGGGAGAACTGTTTTAAACTAAGCTAAGCTTTACATAAACTTTAGTTGATATTTTTAACGTAAAAACAATTTTAACACTGAGTTTTGCTCATTGTGTATTGCATCCAGTTTTTCCAATGCCCACAGTGAAACTTGCACTATCTATCCGGTACACATATAATAATTTAGTTTTCTTGATTTATTTAAATACATTTAAAATATTATGGCCATTCTTTATTGAACAATACTTATATATAGAAATGTAAAGATTTTTTGAAAACAGCTTTTACCTATCCAAATTACTAACTTTTTTGCAATGTTTTTTCAATTCTAAATTTTTTTTTGTGTGTTTAAATGGTTTATGTTTACTTTTTTTTTTTTAGCTTTCTGATCAAGTAAAAGTTATTGAAGCAGACAACAGCCAATTACGAAGCATCTTAAAGGACGCTGAAAAATTATCTGCAACACTTAAAGTATGCTAGTAAAACTAATTCTTAAATAACATTTTTACTCATAAATAGTCTAGTTTTAATAATTTTTTACCTTTTCAGGTTGTGCTTGAATGACCACTATCTGCATTGCTGTGGTGAATGAAGAATGAAATGAGAATCACATGAGAAATTATCCAATTTTAGTGGATTGTTTTTCCCCATTGATATATTTAGTGGATTTTTGTTCCTATAGACATTTTTCTTGTATTGTATATTTGTCTTGTATGTTAAATGTGTGTAAATATTTAAAAATAAAAATTTCTTATCATAGTTAAATGTAATATTTTCTTCATAAGCTTATCATGTTTGTAAGAAGAAATTATAAATTTTTCATACGATTTTTTTTTTTTTTTTTTTTACTTATGTGAATTAATATATACTTATAAATGCAAGATGATTTAATCTGATTTTTATTTCTGAATAATTCTTTCTTGGAATGTTTTATGTAATAGAAACATGACTTGTATTATAGATCTGTTAAAATATTGTAGCTAAATTTACATATGAATTGCTTGATTCTAATACTATTTTTTAGCAATAGCAATTATTCCTTCCTGTGAATATGGGAAATATGTTGTGGAAATACCCCTTGATTATTATATGAAATGAAATAGTTTTACATTGGTGTTTTGTATCAAAATTTTTATTGTACAGTAGTTCTAAATTTTCACTCATCTCAATATCTGATTGTAATCTATTTTCCTTTTTTATTATTTTGATTTTTATATAACTGAAATGCTTGGCTTCAGAAAATAATTTACTCATATATGTCTTTATAGAGCATTCTGCATTTTAACACTATTTTCTGCAATTAAATATAATTGGAGATGGAAAGATTAAATCTTTCAATTTTTTTTTAGTGTACAGGTAGTTAAAAGATTGAAGAGGTTGGCTATAATCTGTTCAATAAAAACTTTTTATGAGAAAATTCATAATTTTTATATTAATCTAGAATATTAAATTCTGTTGTACAAAATTAGAGTGCTATTTGTTGAATTAGATTAGTTGTACTATGCAAAATGTATAAATTTACAGGGTAAAAATACTAAAATATTCGGTTACTTGAAGGAAAGAAAAAAACTAAGAAAGCCGATATGTGTTTTGGCAAACATAATTTTTAAAAATTCTTATATATTTTCAAATGTATGTGGTTAATTCTTTAACCTGTAATCTAGAATGCATTTTTGTAAAAAAAAACACAAATTCATCATTACTGAAATTTTTTTCTCTATTTTTTTGGTATAGAATTCTATAGAAATTCTTCAATGCCTGCTCTAACTGAGATTGGCTTCAAGATCCCTAATTAGTATGCCACGTATAATTTCAAGGTATCTACTTAAATATTCATTAGTTAAAAGATAGTTGATACAGAGTACTACAGTGTACCAGTTTTTGATATGAAGTAATAAGTTGCCAAAGTATGCAGAATTACTCCAAAGATAATTTATTCATTTGATTGGTTTAAATGGCTAAACTGATTTTTAAAAAAAGTTCTATTCTAATGAAAAACATCGGGTCTGACAATATAATTTGAAATTTCATTAATGTTTACTGAAAGTTGATCTTAAAGACCGAAGGTCAATTCCTCACAGGTCTAAGAATGGATAGGCTTAATTTAACATATATTATTTTCACTTCATAGGTACACAGTCTCCTATATTTTTTAACTACTGAAAAAAGCTGTGCGTGAAATTGCCCACTGTGTGATATTCTTCGGTTCTACTCAACTCTTGTTCATTTTTAAGCTACTTAAAAAATAAATTTCATTTTCAAGATTATGCATTTAATTGATACATAACCTTCAAAATTAAGATCAAATCAGAAGGGATAGTTTGTGATCTCCCTGTAATGAAACATCTTATTAAATTATCTTTCTTTTCTTATCTTTCTGTACCATTATAGTTGTGAAAGTAAAATCTTTGAAAACAAACTTGGAGAAACTGCAGATTCTATGACCCGCAGGTCACCAACTGGCCATTAATAATTTAAACCTTCAGAAAGAGAAATTATCAATATTCAGCAAGATAAGAAGCACAGCACAGATTATGCTTCTTTGAAAAATATAGAAGTACTTCTCGCCCATTACTCCCGGGTAGTAATTCTTCTAGAAAAAAGTACTTCGATTTTTCTTTTTAATTCTCCATGACAACTTTGGCAAAAGGAAGATCACACTTTCGAGTCTCACTTTCATATAAGATTGATTAGAAGGGCAAAAGGCAAGAAAACAGCATGGTTTACTCTAATTATTATTTTTTTTTTTTTTTCAAAGCAAGAATTCCTTTTATAAAAGATTTTTTAAATTGTCAGCAACAATAATTTTTCTTATAAATAAATTATAATTTAAAAACACGCTTTTAGAGTTAATCAAGCTAAAAGTAAAAATAATTGTTAAAATAAGAATAAAATGACTGATGAGAAAATTAATGTCGCTGTTTTAAAAGCGTGGGGTGTTTTTGTATGACATTTTTAAACTAACTCTGCATTTCGGAATGAAACTAATTAAAAAATATAACGATTGATATTAGAACAGTGACGCTTTTAGAACAATGACGTTCATTTTCTCGTCGGTAATTTATGTTAACAATTATTTTTAGTTTGATTAGCTCTAAAGGCGTATTTTTAGTTTTTAAAAACTATAATTTATTTACTTTTTAGTTTGATTAACTCTAAAAGTGTGTTTTTAAACTATAATATTTAAATGAGGTACGGAGAACTGGAACTATAGTCCTTACAATAATTTAATTGTGAGTAAAACAAAGGCTAAATGCGAATATGTCGAGCCAGACAGGATTCGAGCAGGGAATTTCCTGATCCGTAGTCAGGCGCGTTATCCGTTGAGCCACTGTCCCACGTAGGTTCGAATGTCTTAGGTACTTTCATTCTATATGGGTTAAATTGCTCTTCATAAGTTAAAATAAAATCACTAATCCTTGCGAACCTAATCATGATGAGATAATAAACTTATCAAAATATTTTAGTGTCGTCGGTCCTTGATAAGTCTACAACGTTTAAACTAAATCTGATCGCTTAAAGTAGGGCAAAATCGAGCCCAAAGAGTCAGTTACAAACATACAGATGAAACTAATAAAAAGCGTATTAAAAAATAAATTATAGTTGCATCTAATAACATTAAATTAAAAAATAAATAAGTGATAGTTGCATCAAGTAACATTAAACAAAAAAAAATTATAGTTGCATCTAAAAACGCGTTTTTTGTTCCCAATAAATTAATCCTTAAGAAATAATGTTTTGTAAATTCTCAATACACCACAAAGAAAAGCATTTTAATCATTTTTTAATTTTTTTATATCTACTTATTAATTTCGTGAAGATTTTCATGTGAAAAACAAATGTAAATTTCAGTAATGATTAAAAATATATAAATTTCAAATAATTTTTCGTCGTCGGTCCTTGATAAGTCTACAACGTTTAAATTAAATCAGATCGCTTAAAGTAGGGCAAAATCGAGCCCAAAGAGTCAGTTACAAACAAACATACAGGTGAAACTAATAAAAGCGTATTAAAAACGACGTGTGCCCAGGATAGGATGTGGATATGTTGCGTGGATGACAGGATAAATGACAGTTGCGTGGATAAATGACAGGATATGTTGCGTGCGATACATAATCCGACGACGATTTGACAGAGAACCTTGGTTTGCATAGCAACCTCTATCTCCTGCTTTGTGAAAGAGAGAAGTTTCTTAAGCTTTAAGTCCATTGATTAAATATAAAAAGAGTAAAATATATATATTATTCATTTATTTAAAAAAACTTATTAATAGCATTCCAATAGCAATTCTTTATATAAAGACCTGTCACCAACCGAGTTATTAGGGGGCATTAATAGAAGTATTAGAGCACATACAATTTGCGAATATTTGCAGTTTGTCAGCTTTTTTTCTTAGTGGAATTTATTTGATTAATTAAATTTGGAAGATTTTTTTCATAAAGAAAATTGCATTTTGGAATAAGTTAATATCTTGAATGCTGGGTAAAGCACGCTGTTGGTTCTGAGTCACAATTGCAGGAGCGGATGAAGTTGCAGAATTTTTAGCATAGAAGCGAAGCTGACGTTGAGGGTAACTTGTCTAGAAGGCATGATCTTAGGATAAACTGCTTGTCTATTGGAGTTACAGGTAATTTTCTGGAATTTGGGACAGCCTCTTCAGGCTGCAAGATGACCGATAGCGTTGCAAATAATACATTTCTTTTGTTCTAATGTAGTTGGCAAAACACTTAGACAATTGTTTTCGATGCCTTAAAGCAAAGTGCTGCACCGACGTTACTCACTTAGCACTATCCAGGAGGTGCGTGTAGTTTGGAAGATAAGCTACGAATGTGGAGTAACAATACCTCCACAACGCTCCACGATCATGTTAGACTGGGACTTACGGTTTAAAAGTGGATTCCGAACCACTGCAAACAGCCGGAACTCGAAACGAAACTTGTGGTACAGAGCGCTATCCACTCGGCCATTTGGCCCCCTGCAATTAATACATTTGGGAACATAAGTTTTCCCTTCAATAGTACACTCCTTATGGGAATGCTCTTTTCCTCATTTTAAGCATCGAGGCTTAAATCCACAGTTATTAGCACTGTGATGAAAACTGTTGCATTTGAAACATTGCAACGTCATCGATCTCAAATTAAATTTCTCGGCTCATACATAATTCGTACAAAGAAATGTTTGTAAATAATTCCGAGAAAAAAAAAAAAAGACCTTCGTTTTTGTTTTTTTTACATGCAATTTTAAGTGCACAGATATTTTTCAGGCACCTTGCACTTTTCTTTCTATCAATAGAGGCAAAAAAAAAAAAAAAAAAAAAAAAAAAGGTATCTTTCTTTTCGCCTTGCCTTGGATTCATTTCCATCTTGCAGGGATTACGTAGCTATTTTAATGGACGGGCCAGGTGCACTTTTACAATGTCATTATTTGAATGGGTTCCAAACATTCTTATTTTGTTTTACGAGAACTTAATTTTGAATTTATTTTCAACAGCTGGCAGTTTTTTTTATTTGTCCTTGTATCAACTGATAGTTATCAAACTTTTTTTTTTTTTGCCCCCTCCTAATCAATCTTAAATGAAGGTGGGGCTTGGCCGAAAGAAAGAAAATATACTTGTGATCTTTCTTTTACAAAAGTCGTCATGGAGAAATAGAAAAAGAAAAATAGAAGGACTTTTATTCTAAAAAAAAAATTACTACCTGTAAGTAACAGGTGGGAAGTACTTCTATATTTTTTAAAGAAGCATAATCCTAGTTGTTGTTGCATGGATGTTTGTGAGTGGTTCGGAATCCACGTTAAACTGTAGGTCCCGGTTTAATTAAGCTAAAGTGTGCACAAAATGACCGTAGAGCGATCAACCAAAATAATTCAATAAATAACCCAATAATTCTCTTAAATTATTTGTGGCCAGTTGTTGACACTCTGGCGATATAGATTAGTTTGGTTTGTCGCTCTATGGTCATCTTGTGCACACGAGGGCTAAAAGGCCGGAACTTATGTTTTAAAGTGGATTTTGAACCACTCACGAACATCCATGCCACAGGCAGGATTTGAACCTGAAGCACCAAAGGCCAGAGTGCTAGCTAATGGCCATCAGGCCGCCCTGACCACATGGAATCTGAAGCTCAGTTTCTTCAGTCCTCTCAAGCTTTTTTTTTTTTTTTTTTTTAAAGATCTTACCTTCAACTATAATGGTATAGAATTAAAATTTTTAATAATATTTCATTAGTTTACACCATTTTGCAATCTAATTTATGCGTTGCTCAACAAGTTGGATAGCTTAACTTGTTTTTTGTGTTCACATTTTGATGTTCCGAGAACTTACTATGTTAAGTAGACGACCAAAGTGATGAAAGATTTTAAAACATCTTCAAAATAGCGACTGCTGTCAGCTTTTCTCCCAGTAATCTGAAGTCGATGATTCGTTCCGAAAATATATATATATTTTTTATTTCCAATGGCAGATTATGAACAGTTACAGCAAAAAAAGAACAACGAGAAAAAAAAAAAACCATACAACAACAACAAAATAATACAACAAAACATGCTGAAACAGAATTCACTAATCTAACAATAATGCCAAGTTTCAGATCTTTTAGCCACTGAAAAGTGTTACCAGGTGCACCATGGGGAGGTCGATCTTCTGCGATCCACCCATTCCAAAAATATTGTATGTGTTAGAAAAGAATTAAAATCAAATAGTGGACATTTCAATATGTACTTCATGTTATTCGTGTAACATAAAAATTTAACTACAGAAGTTTCAATGCAGATACAGATAATTTTTCATGATTTGTGAATGACAGAGATGATACTCATTGAACATTATAGGGAAAGAAAACTGATCCATAATGGGGGTTCTATTAATTAAATTTTGACCTCAATAAGCATTAGGCTGGCCAACTATGATTCTACATAATAACCAGAGTTTAGGAAATTTATTAGAAATAATTTAATTATCTAATCTTTAGAAAGTCAAATAAAATGGTTGTTGTATTGAAGTTGTTATCTGGCTTTATGAAAATGTAATAATTCCAAGATATGATTTTCTTTATATTATTCCCATATTCAAAATTCAAAGACAATGCGATGTCTTGTAATAAATAGCAATAATTTTTTATGAATTTTGCTCTAAATTGAACCAAAATTAACTAACTGAATTAAATTAACTAATATAAATAAATAATTTCAAATTAGCTAATATAAATAAAGAAAATTAAACAATAACGTTATATATATATATATATATATATATATACACTGAAGTGACAAAAGTCATGGGATATTATTACGAAGTAACTCGACGTGGCATGGACTCAACAAGTCGTTGGAAGTCTTCTGCAGGAATATTGAGCCATGCTGTCTCGATAGACGTCCATAATTGTGAAAGCGTTTATGGTGCAGGATTTTGGGCACGAACAGACCTCTCGATGATGTCCCATAAATGCTCGAATTCAACGTCTAGGTGGCCAGATCATTCGTTGGAACTGTCCAGAATGTTCTTCAAACCAATCGCGAAATTGTGACCCGGTGACATGGCGCATTGTCATCCATAAAAAATCGTTGTTTGGGTACATGAAGTCCATGGCTGCAAGTGATCTCCAAGTAGCTGAACATATTTCCAGTCAATCGCACCAGAGGACCAAGTCCATATCTGGGTCCATGGCTTCGTGGGGTCTGCGCCACACTCGAACCCTACCATCAGCTCTTACCAACTTCGACTCATCGGAAGGCCACGGAAAGTGCCCACGAGAGTCGCTGCAAGCGATGTCTTCAGTAAAGGCACTCGAGTCGGTTTTCTGCTGGAATAGCCCAAAGAAAGCCAAATTTCTCCGCACAGTTCTAATAGACAGTTCCTTGTACGTCCCACATTGATTTCTGCGGTTATTTGACGCAGTGTTGCTTGTCTGTTAGAATTTACGACCAGACGTCGCCGGTCTCGGTCGTTAGTGCAGGCGGTCGACCACTGCGCTGTCCATGGTGGGATGTTAGGCCTGAAATTTCATACTCTCGGCACACTCTTGACATAGTGGGATCTGGGGAATTATAAATCGAAATGGCATGACCCATGCGTCTTCCAACTAACATTCCGCGTTCAAAGTAATTCAAAACCTCTTCACATGAATAACTTGAACAGAAATGAAAGCTCTTGAAAAGCACTGCGCATTTATACCTGTTCTACGATGCTACTGCTATCTGAAAATTTGCATATTGCTATCCCATGACTTTTGTCACTTCAGTGTATATATATAAGAAGTAGCAAATAAATATAAAACAAGTAATAAAAAAAAATATTTGAAAGTCAATTTCTACTTTTCTTTCACTCTATTGAAGAAAGTCCTTTATAAATAATTTTCATTCATTTTTTTAAGTTTATTTGACGCCATCTATTAGAAGATATATGCAACTTAAATCTAAAAAAACTAAAATTAATTAATTAAGTGTAATTACTGAATTAATATTTGAAAACTGTATTCACATCAAGTGTCATCCACCACAAGTTCAAGAAATGTATTTGAACTTGAGTGGATGAATAAGAAGTATTTTATGAACGATTGGAAATTTAAACAAGATATATAGGGAGAGTGTGAGCTAATAGAAGGAATTGAAAAAAAAAAAGATAACTGATGAGGAATGAGCTAAAAACACTTCGAGCTTAAACAGCAAAAGCCACAACAGTATTCGCCACACACACATTTTTATATGCTTAATAGAAACAACCAAATTATAACAAAGCCTGAAATGTCTCGCATTTAGACTCCTAACAAAAAGAAATAGCAATAATCAGCTGGGACAGGTTATATATATACAGGTTATATAATTATATATATATATATATAAATTATTATATATATAATTATTATTATTGCAAATGTCATTTTCAATTTAATATTTCATTAAAAGATCCGTTGGAGAACTTCAATTTCCTTTTTGGGCAAAACTGATTCATTGTTATTTTTTAAAAGACGAAAAACATAAATAAATATGACATAAAAAAAAAAAAAAAAAAAGCTCGTGAAAGAAATTAAAAATATAGTTACAGATTTCAGTAACTGAAAATTGCACGATTGGAAAGTGGTGAAGTACCGCTCCCGAAAACAATATCATATATTTTTATGGGTAACAAAAAAAAAAAAAAAAAAAAAAAAAAGTGAAAAATTGTTTAAGATCCGAACTTGTGCATCAGTTACAGCAACTAAAAATTATAAGCTAAACACATATTCATATAAAATATAAAAAAAAACAGAATGAACATATATAACAAGTGGGCTGAAAAGTTTGTAGGCTGACATATGGATGGCGCTACTAGTATTAAATCCATATGTACTAGGACTACTAATTTCCATATTAAACCTATAACCTCCAAAAGACACGTGTATAAATCTGACAGCTGTTGCACTATTAGTATGTGAGTTACAGCATTTTTAGTGTTCGTCACGTGCAGTCCACTCGGCTGACTGTCGATTGAACTCCGGTGTGAAATGATGGAGCCATGTTTCATCCATTGTCACATATCGACGCAAAAATTTGGGTTTTTACGATTGAACAGCTCCAAACACTGCTTAGAATCATCAATTCGTTGTTGTTGTTTTGGGTCGATTGTGAGCTCGCGCGGCATCCACTTTGAACAGAGCTTTCGCATATCCAAATATTCATTCACGATATGTCCAACACGTTCCTTTGATATCTTTAGTCTCAGCTATCTCAATCAACTTCACTTTACGGTCATCAGAAATTATTTTGTGGACTTTTTGATGTTTTCGTCGGTAACAGCCTCTTTGGGGCGTCCACTGTGTGCATCGTTCTCGGTGCTCATTTCGTCTTGTTTAAATTTAGCAAACCCCTTCTCTACGGTTGATTTTCTGGTGCAAAGTCCGAATAATGTTTATCAAGCCAAGCCTTGGCTTCAATAGTATTAGTTTTTTTTGTCGCCAAAAAGCAATGCTTTATTAACACACGAAATTCCTTTTTATCCATTTTTTCAAATTGGCAAAAGTTGCTTCACTAAAAATGATATAACTCCCATACTAATAGTGCAACAGCTGTCAAATTTATACACGTGTCTTTTGAAGATTAGAGCTAACTAAAATTCATATGGATTTAATACTAGTAGCGCCATCTGTGTGTCAGCCTATGAACTTTTCAGCTCACCTGTTAAAAGTATTCTTCTAAGCGCTAATAAAACAAGCATCACATTCATTTTCTTTCAACTTTTGAAAATCTTGATGAAATAAATAAATAAATAATAATAATAAAACAAATCTACAGCTCAATTTATTGATATAATTGGTTCTTCACAAGCTACTTGTTGAAATGAAATGTAACTTGTTGAAAATATTAAGACAATTATTCTTTGTGGTCTTGAGGGTATTGCTTTATGGGCATATGGAGAAATTTCAATAAAAATACAGAGTTTGTAAATGAAGGGAATTTTCATGATTAAGAGAATGCCGCTGATATAATTTTAATTACCGTATATTGAGTATAAGCAGAACAGTTTTTAGAACTTTTTAAAATTAAAGTATGGGGTCAGCTTATTTACGGATCTAACGAATCTTACAAAACACTTAGGTACTTTTCCTTTAGCAGGAAGCAAGTGTTAAATCACCAAATATCCTTAAATAAAAGCAAGTTTTTATTTATGAAAAAAAAAAAAATCTAATTTTAAATTAAATGAGTTATTTGTTTTCTTCTGAAAATGATTTTTTTTTTAAATATTATTTTCGAAATTGCTTATATTGCTGATTTCTTGCGTCGCCGCTAAAACGCAAAATGTGATTTTGGCGAAATTAGCTCCTTGGCTGATAGAAAACGACGCTGGCAAAAAAAAACACTACTCGGTGCTCATTTCGCCTCGTTTAAATTTAGCAAACCACTTCTCTACGGTTGATTTTCTGGTGCAAATTCCGAATAATATTTATCAAGCCAAACCTTGGCTTCAATAGTAATAGTATGTTCAGCATCTTGCCTCGTGAGTCGGACTACCTGGTGGGAGTTTATCGGATTTTCTCCCATACGATACTCAAATGCGGGGTAAAAGTCATGCCTCAAGGCACTGTCCTTTTTCTTCAGCTACATGGAACAGAAATCTGACTTCTACCTACAGATGCTCCATCAAAACAGAAAGCTGCAATCCTCCTCCATCCTTCCATGAGGGATACGATAGCAACAATAACATATATATGTATATATATATAAATTTTTATTGGGACTCACATACATACACACACATATATATATATATATATATATATATGTGTGTGTGTGGGTGTGGGTGTGTTTGTTTGTGTGTGTGTGAGAGAGAGAAAGAGTCCCAATAAAAATTATAAATATAAATTTCCTATTGGTAGACATTTGATCCACAATTGTTATTAAAAAACCAATATAATATGGGAACCTTTGTGTGCATTTTTGATTGATTATTTTTTGATGTTTCCAAATACTAATATAAAGATAATCTAATACATCTTTTTTTATTTTTGATGTATTAGATTTGTTATTTGTAAATCTCCATCAGCATTACATATTTTATCAAAGAACTTAAACCACAAAAAAAAAAAAAAAAAAAAAAAAAAATCAATGGATGAAATTTATTTCATACTGAATCTAGATTTAGAATGAGCGAAACAATTCAGTTTTTATATGTTTATGGTTGGCAAAGAAAACTGTGCCATGGTGTCAGGCATTGCCAAAGAAATAAAAGTCTGTTTAGTAAGTTCCGAACCGTCGCAAGGAAATTCATAATTAGTTACAATGTTTATACACAACTTGATGCTTACATCACCAGTCTGAGTTGAGTTGGAGTTACAATCCCCGGTCGAATATCACAGTCGAAGAAACAATGCAGTCGTCCATCAAATCCATTCGAGGGGAAAGACTTGAAGGTTAATTTGCTACTTTATATAATCCTTCCGCTGTTCCTTTAGTAACCGTCGCGGTTTCATTGTGATATAAAGTTAAATGGCCCGAATCTTTTTAATGCGGCTCATCTGCCAGGATGCTATTCGATATGACAGAAATTCTAACGAATTGTGAAAGTGTTCATCTCAGTTTCTATACAAATCAAATGACTGCTGATAGAATGAATTCTTTCATCTTGAGGTATTCTGAATTTTTATAATATTTTTTTCAACTGATAAGTATTTGCTGTAATTCCAAATTTCACGTATACGCATAATTGCACGCATATTTCCAATTCCCCCCACATATATATTCAATGCGGCTGGCAAACACTTAGACAGCTGTCTTGGATGCCTAAAGCAAGCGCTGCAGAGATGTTACTCACCTTGCATTACCCAGGGGCGCGTGTAACTTGAAGATAAGCCACGGACGCGGATAACAATGCCCCCGCAACGCTCTACGATCTATTAGACCAGCACCTAGGGTTTAAAATGGATTCCAAACCACTACAAACATCCATGACACCGCCGGGACTCGAACCCGAAACCTGTGGTACCGATCTATATATATAAATGGGACCTGATGGCCGAGTGATTAGCGGTTTCGGGGTTTTACAGGATTCGGGTTCGAGTCCCTGCGATTCAATGGATGTTTGCAGTTCGGAATCTATTTTTAAGCCGTAAGTCCCCGGTCTAATATGATTTAGATCTAGTGCTGACCACCCTACCTAGTAAAAAGGAAAATATCTCCTGTCTCGAAATATACCAGTAGGCAGTCGACCATGGCCAATCATGGGGCTGCGCCAGTGATGAAGAAGGGGATAGCACAAAATATGCCCTGTAATTTCCTGCGATGAAACAAACGTTTTCCCCAGCTACCCGTTTTGATACTTTTTATTTGCTATTTATGAATCAAATCATCATCGAAATTGGAACTAATATTATTTTGACGAGAGATGTTAAATTTTCATGGAACTCACATCAAAGTGTGCGGCATTCCAAAACAACAGCAACATCTTATACAAATATTGCACAAGAATTTCGGCATAGAATATTTATATAAATGCCAAATTTGCCATCAAGTTACTCAAATGTGAATGAATGCCGTCTATTCAAGTAACAAATACATTAATCAAGTACATTGAGTAAAAAACGTTGATTGCAACAAATAACACAAACTGCAATTTTTTTGTTCCCGACTCGTTGCTTAGTGGCAGACGTGCTTCGCTAGTGAGCATTAGAGCTGAGGGTTCTACCCGCTGGCGGCTTTGTTGTAGACACAGTTTCAAAAACGCTTGGAGACTCTATGGCTTTTGGGATGTTTAGCATCTTGCCCGTGAGTCGGACTACCTGGTGGGAGTTTTCCGGGTTTTCTCCCATACGATGGGGGGTAAAATATTTGTTATTATAAATGACAACAGATGGCGCCACGAACAAGAGATGTGACTCCATATACAGTCTGAGTAAAAACTTTAAGGACAGTAGACATTTTTGAGAAAATGGAAACATTTAAACTGAGGAATTAAAATACCATTTGATTGATAATTATTGAGCTTAAATAAAAAGTAGAAAAATTAATTTGCAAATATTTTATTATTAGAAAATATTACAGAACACACAGATGAATATTTGAGCCTGAGTAAAAACTTTAAGGCCAGCATAGAAAATAACATATAAGAAAAAATTACAACTTCTTAGAAGGTTGTGTAGGCGCCATTACTTCGAATATTCTTGTTTTCATGGATGAAACGAGTTTTTTGACAAAGGGTGTGGGGTCGGTTTTATACCATTCATCTTCGATAGTAGATTTCAGCTCTGTTGTTGATGTAAAACTGTCTCCCATTTGCATAAACTCTTCTTGCTAAGTCGGCCCAAGGTTCTCGATTGGGTTGCGGTCAGGTGATCCTAGCTGGCCATTTCACGAAGTTTCAACACTGTTGACTTGGAACCAATTTTTTTGTGCTGTTACTCGAATGGATCGGTGCATTGTCTTGCTGATATTTCCAATTTTCTCCAGCAAGACATTACATTTGGCAAAAGATGATTTGTTAGGACATTTTGGTATCCTTTGTGAATTCATTCTACCTGAAAAAGCAATTGAGCCCCACACCATTGTAAGTAAAACAGCCCCAAGTCATGACAGACCCTCCACCTAATTAGCGCTTCGAGAATATTTCTTTTTCATTTCTTATATCATGCCAGTAGAAATTCCAGCCATCTGGTCCATCAAATTCCATTTTTTTCGTCTGAAAAAATAATTTCTATCCATTGGTTGTCCCAGGTCATGACTTTCTGGCCAAAGTTCAAACGCTCTATTTTGTGTCTCTGCAGTAACTGAGGCTTAGTCAATTTTGCTGTATAAGTGTACCTTCCAGACCTTCTAATTGTGTTATAAATCGCTTTTTGACAAACTTTTAAACCTGTCGTCGGAATCAGTTTCCTGGTTGAGTACTTTCCAGTAGATGCAAGTTGGCAAACTCTTCTTTCATTACGCGAGGACAAAGCTTTGGGTCTTCCCCCAGTATTCTTTTTACCATAATTGTCTTTCAATTTTAAAAAATTGTTGACTACAGTCTTTGATCTTCCTATCTTTATCGCAATAGCACGACTACTCATTCCTGTTGAAGACAAAACTTCGATCCACCCTCTCTTTCACGATCAGTTAACTTCTTACCCTTCGCCATCTTCACAAAGATCACCAATACTTCGAAGAAACGTATGACAAATATGAAAATTGCAGCTTTGTCACAAGCTAGTAGTTGCAATGGTAATTACACGATTATATTATATTTATTTTTAAAAAATGACTGGTGGCCTTAAAGTTTTTACTCAGGCAGAAATACTAACTTTGTAAATAACCACATGTTTCTCATAATTATGTATTTACAAATTATATTTATAGCATTTATTTCTTATCAATGAACTTTAATAATTAATATTATTTGAATCCCTTTCATTTCATTTTACATTTTCTCAAAAAATTTTCTGGCCTTAAAGTTTTTACTCAGGCTGTAAAGCTGTTGTCTTCTACGGGGATTCCAATGTAAGAGCAAGGGCAGAAAAAAGGAACGCGACAGGTTGCTGATGGCGGACGGTTGCTCGATTAAGTATTTGTACCAATAAATATTTTATTATATCAACTGAAAGTTGCGTCAATCAATGATAACAGAAAAAAGAAGAATGCTCTAAATCTATGTGGCCAAAAAATCCCAACACTATAATTCTGTCTTTCAAATTTTTTTTTTTTTTTAATTATGAGTTCAAAAATGCAAAACAATATTGAAAATACTACTACTATCTGAAAATTGAATGCTATTTTTTTTTAAATTTAAAAATATTAAAATAAATAACTTTAGATTAGATAAAAGCTTCTCTGTGATATTTGACAGGTAAGTCATTCAGGTATTGAAAATATCCATTCTGCAGATTAAAAAAAAATAAATAAAAAAAAATAAAAATAAAAATAAAAAAAAAAAAAAAAAAAACTTAAATTGCTTTCTATTGATTTCAAAACCTGAAATAGAAAACAAATAAATTTTCAAACTTTCATTACTGATATAACCGCACCCTTCCTTATTCAATTCCTTCTATTAGCTCACACTCTCCCCTACATATATCTCGTTCAAATTTTCAATCGTTAATAAAATACTTTTTATTCATCCACTCAAGTTCAGTTTTTGAACTTGTAGTGGATGACACTGAATGTTAATACAGTTTTTTCAAATATTAATTCAGTAATTAAATTTAATTAATCAATTTTAGTTTGATATGGAGAAAAATGTTTTTCTTATATAAGATATTTAGCAGGATATAAATTTAGGAATAAATATCGTCAGTGGCGAAGCGTGTAGATCGCTGGAAAAAAATTTTTTTGCCTCTTAATATTGTGATTCTGTCATATGTATTTATTTATATTAATTGTAATTATTTAATAAAAAGTAACTAAAATGAAATTTTTCTTTTGTTTACCTAAGTAGGAATTGACTTAAAATTTTTTTTTTTTTACATTACTTGTTTATCATTCTGTGATCTACAGGTTGTTTACTTTTAAAGCGCGAAATTAGAAAAACATGCAGGAGAATTAAAGTTCTAATTCTCTGGTGGCGTGCATTGCAGTCACTGCTTTGAGAAATGAAAATAAAACTTGTAGGTGATTGTGATTGCGC
Organism: Caerostris extrusa; assembly: GCA_021605095.1. Taxonomy (NCBI): domain Eukaryota; kingdom Metazoa; phylum Arthropoda; class Arachnida; order Araneae; family Araneidae; genus Caerostris; species Caerostris extrusa. Next base: position 106,182 of record BPLR01005048.1, read on the forward strand.
GCGTAAGAATCTTACATCGACAATCGACAATCTGATTGCTTGATAAGAGTTTTTAAGGTTTCTCTCATATGATACGCAAATTCGGAATAGATTTCTTATAGTTCTACTAAAAAGCAATAAAACTTCACCTACCATTCAGTTGATTGTTAAGGTAGGTTTAAACCAAATACTAAAATCTAACATCGTAGAACGTGTGCCAATCAGAAGTCTGATCTCACGTTTTTTTCAGGTTTTCAATTGGCTGGCGTTCTAAAAGTATTTTTATCCAATGAAAATCCACTTTTAAGAAGAAACAAGCATCATGATAAACAACTAATATAAAAAGTTTCTTTTAAGTCAATTCCTACTTTTTTTTCACTATATTGCAGAAATTCCTTTATAAATAATTTTCATTCATTTTTTAAAAAGTTTATCTGGCGCCATCTATTGATAGATATATGCAACTTAAATCTAAAAAAAAAAAACTAAAATTAATTAATTAAATTTAATTACTGAATTACTATTTGGAAACACTGCATTAACATCAAGTGTCATCCACTGCAAGTTAAAAAAAATGTATTTGAACTTGAGTGGATGAATAAAAAGTATTTATTAACGACTGAAAATTTGAACAAGATATATATAGGGGAGAGTGTGAGCTAATAGAAGGAGGTGAAAAAATACCGTTATCCTTTTGAAATTTATATTTTGTTTATGGAGCAGTAGATATGTTTTAATTCAGAAAAT
>BPLR01005049.1:0-28179 GCA_021605095.1 Caerostris extrusa
TTACGTATTGCTACATGCAACTATAACTATTTTAAATATTCAGAAAGTTGTGTGTTAAAAAGTTATTTAATAAAATTTACGTAAGTAACTTAAAAATATATGAATTTCATTTCGATATATGGATGAATTTCACCAATCCTGCTCCGGCTTCATAATCATTTTGAAGTTGAATTGCTCTGTCTCTTTGATGCACTATCGAGGATATTATTAAATAAAATGTTTGCATATATGAACTGATGAAATAAGACATTTGTTATGATAATCTTCTGTTTTTGCTTGCCCCTATAAAAATGAAATACAGTGCATTGAAATGCGTAAAATGCAATGCAACTTTAAACTGAATTAAACTGAGTTTGGAGAAAATATAGGAAAAGCTTGCATATGCTGCTGCTAGGTCATGCTAGGCTTAAGGAAAAATTTGAAAACATCGTCTATTGATTGTCTTCTTTCCAACTAATGATACTCACAAGTGTTTTAAATTCTTGAGAATTAAACCTCAAATAATCAGCCATCACCTACATTACAGATTTCTCGACTCGTAGCTCAATTTGAGCAGATAACATGCAGAAGGGGCTCAGTTTTGAATCGTGTGTACTGCAAGTTGCAGTCACTTCTTCAGAAACCAAGATTCTCAGCAGCGGTTGTAACAAAGTACATAAAGCGCCCGGGAGTCATTTTTTGACCCTATATAATTACACTTTTCTCCTAAAAGTCATCCCGATAGGCGATGTCCTCCCTCATCTAGTTAGTGGGCTTATAGAGACATATGGAACATGTGGTCGACTGATGTTCAACAGATATAAATATTATAAAACGAACACAGCATGTCAATACAAAAATCAAAGAGAACTGACAAAAAAAAAAAGAAATAACATGACCATTTTGCACAATAAAGTCAATTATTCGCTACGCGTATCATGTGCTTCCTAGAACGACTCTGATTCAAGTACATTTGAATCAATTCATCTAGTAAGTAGAAATCACATGTTTTTTAACATCCTGTGGCACCCTTACTGAAGCTATTCTCAGAATGTTTTAATTCATTTCTTTTAGGTTTTACAGATTTCCACGAATCATTTCCACATCCTCTTATTATATATTTCGCAAAATTTCCTCTTATTGCATACTATATATATATATATATATATATATTAAAATCTGTCAATGCAGCTCTAGCTTTTCATTCTTTTGATATTCGTATTTGTAATTATATTTCCATCCAAAGATTTGAGAAATTCATAAATAAACATCCTTAGTATACAATTAAATTTTAAATTTCAATTCATACAATATTCATTTTATCTAGCAAACCAAGTTCGATTTTAATATTTTTGTACATCCAAATTTCATTAAAAACTTATCGTAAACTTCAGTAAAAAACTTTTCGTAAAATTTCAGTATATCCAATTATTTAAGATTTGGATGTTTAAATCGAATAATCTTAAACGCCTTAAAAATTACTTAGTGTTGTTGATTCTTTATTGTACATAATTGAATTTTTAAACTTCAATTCCTACAATATTTATTTTATAGCAAACCAAGTTCGATTTTAATATTTTTGTACATCAAATTTCAGTAAAAACTTCTCGTAAACTTCAGTAAAAGAATTTTTCTTTAAAACTTCAGTATATAATTATTTATGTTTAGAATGTTTAAATCGATAATTTTAAACGCCTTAAAATTGCTTAATATTGTTGATTCTTTATTTTTAGTGGATATTTAGTCTGATGACATTGTTTCAAACACGAATCACCTTTCTAAACGAAGTAGCTCAGAGACTAAAAATACGGATGTTTATTCCACAGCTCAGTAAATAATGAACTGTTTGACCCTGGAGCAAAATCATTTAGTTGCTGTTTTCTGTCTCCACCCGAATTCCTCTTTTTAGCGTGACTGTACTATCTACACCCAGTCATTAACGAATGTTGTAATAGTTAAGTTACATCAGTTAATACATGTATAGATAAGTTCCCATTTTGGAAAAATTACTGGATGTATGTTGACATCTCTGGCAATTCCCAGATATCAGTAATATAACATGGCATAAAAAATAGATGCAAGATTCAACAAGGAAATGTATGAACAATACATTATCTTAAATACAACATATTGTACAATAAATTCATTGGTTAATTAATTATGTATATTAAAGTCTTAATATATGTCAACAAACTAGAAACTAATGAAGATATTGCTTGTGAAATAATCTAATATTTTCCTAAACACGCAAAGTATACTAATTAATAAAAAATTAAATTAGTGATATTAATGATGTATTATTTTAATATTTTTATTTAATTTTCATTCTTTAGGGCATTTATTTAAATATTTTCCCATTGGGTTTGTCCATCAAATGAGATATATCTATGATGGTCATATTCTCGATTCAATTTATTATGAAAAAGTATATATCTTTTGTTAATCTTCTTTTTTTCTGACAATGTTTTTCGTGTAAGCCTTATTATTTAAATTTATTCCAGTAAATAAGTTCCAGTAAAATATTCTTTACAAAACAGAATTAAGCAACATAAAAAATTATGCTAACAAGCAACTGTTAAATAATTTCTCACATAGAAAAATAATTTTCTATACTTACTACATACTTTGATGGAGCAAATTTATTGTGGTTTTACCTAAATCTTAAATAATTATTTTTATAAAAACACTGAAATATTTTATCCCTGAAACTGAAATCCATTATTTCCTTTCTTAGAGTTACTGAAAATGTCGAAATGAGAAGAGATGTCAATGCTGTGGAAACTGATTATGTTCAATTGTTGGATCCTTTGGCTTCAAGTATAACGTAAGTATAAAGATAAAAGATTCATTCTTGCACAATTTTTTGTCCAATCTTCGAAAAGTATACAATTAAAAAAATATATAAGCTCAAAAATCATTTTCAAAATAAGTTTTTAAAAAGTTATTTTTTTTTATTTTACTTTTGTCTTCTTAATGATCGAATTACATTACTAGAATACAAATAAAATAGTAAAGATGCAAATTTTACTCTAAAGCATTCTTACTCTAAATAAATTTTAATAAAAATAAATTTTACTCTAAAAGTATTTCTTTATTTAAATATTTAATCAAAATAAAATTTTAATGAAAAATAAATTTTACTCTAAAGCATTCTTACTTTGAATAAATTTTAATAAAAATAAATTTTATTCGAAAGCATTCTTACCCTAAATATTTAATCTAAATAAATTTTACTCTAAAGCATTCTTACTTTGAATAAATTTTAATAAAAATAAATTTTATTCGAAAGCATTCTTACCCTAAATATTTAATCTAAATAAATTTTTTTCAAAGCATTCTTACCTAAATATTTTAATCTAAATAAATTTTAATAAAAAATAAATTTTACTCTAAAGCATTTTACTCTAAATAAATTTTTATAAAAATAAATTTTACTCTAAATATTTATACATTTCTTGCTATTACTTTCGGATTAAGTTATTAAGTTCTTCAGCATAGAATTAACTAAAATAAAAGGCTTCATCCGTCTTTCATGTCATTTAAATGAAACTAGTTAAAAAAAAAAAATGCAGTACGAAATGGCATCCACTTGGAAATTAAAAAAATATATATTTATGTTAATAAAAAATTATGTAATGTTAATTTTGTTAATGTTTGATATTTTAACGAGTGTAATTTGACTTGGAAACTATTTATTAGCTTTAACAAGTCATTGTGCCCGACTCGTGGCTTACTGGCAACGTGCCTGTGAGCGTTAGGGATGAGATTCAATTCGCTGGCGGCTTTGTTGTAGACACTCTTTCAAAACACTCGATGGCATTTGTGATGTTCAGCATCTTGCCTCGTGAATCGGACTACCTGGTTGGAGTTTTCTCTTATAAGATACGCAAATGCGGGTAGTTCCCCCTAAAATCCTCCTTCTTCTTCATCATCATGGAGTCAAGTGAGACTTCTACCTACGGGTGTTCCATCCCAACAGAAGCTCTCCCCCTTTCTCTCCTTCCATGAAACCACACGAGTTCTTGGACTTTGTCTAGATATTGCTCTCTATCAAGTGGGATGAGAAAAAAAGCATGCTGCAAGATGTATTACTTGACTTGTGTTGCCTATTTAAAAGTCTTTTTCATCTAAAGCTCATTATCATTAAATAATAGCAATACATATTCTGCCAGAAATTACGTTTTCGAAAGGTACACACTTTTGGCACACATACACACATCAATTTTGTTAATATAAGGTTATTAATCTTAGAGATTTATTTAATATTTTTATATTTCACAAATCTTAAAAAGGATTTAATTAAAAATAATTATATTACATATCCTTTTCTTTTTATATTTCAGATTTGTGCAAGTAACTTCAGACAGTCAGAACGTTGTGTATGTTAAATGTGGAGCAAGTGGTAAGAAAGGACTTATATGATATTTAAAATAATATTTTCTTCTATATACGAGGAATGATAAATATTAAATATCGCAACATGCTAATAATGAATTACGCAATGGCATAAGCAGGCTGTTTTTTTTTCAGAATAAATTGGTAATACTTGGTAATTTTTATTTACATTTTAATGGTTAAAATAACAGAAAGAGTATTATTTAACATTGTTATTTTATTCACACGAGCAATATGTACACTACCGTCATTCTATTAAAATTTCTTAGTATTAACCAAAGAAGGTACACTATTGATTATGACAAACGTCTTCTGTCAACAAGAAGAACTTGAATGGATCGTATGAAGATCTTCTGTCATCCCATGATCCCCTGTTTCAACAGGGGATCATGACACGGTGTGATTCTCTACCAAGTTAACAGTTTCAGAGTAGAAACTTCGAAATGACGTGAATAGAAAAATAGAAATGACGCGCTGTCCTGTTAGCTATTTATTATAAATCTATATATTTTTATTATTAAATCACTTTTTTTCTATAAACCATCATTTTTTTTTCTTGCACAAAATAAATGTACCCTCAATTTTGTGAGTCTCTCACTATATATAAAAAGCTGAAGCTAATGCAATCTTTTATTACATTTTCTAGCATGTGGGCTAAGGCCAGCTCATTCGGCTCGTGTGGCCAGAAGTTACGCGTTGAATCTTCCGGAAGGGAAATTTGGAGCAGTTCATGGCCAGTGGCCTTGGCACGTGGCCCTTTTTAAGAATGGAGAGTACGCCTGCGATGCAACTCTCATTTCGGATGATTGGATTTTAACATCTTCTGCTTGTTTTGAAAGGTAAGAATGAGGATAATAAAATAAATACTGTCTTATTAAAATAATTTTTATTGAAAACTGTTTCATATGTAAGTATAGAATGCGCGAGCAATTAAAATATCTCATATCAGAGCTCAGCATCAAAATATAATGAGAATTTACATGCTTGTTTCAAAAAATATTTGTAAAAAATATCTGTTTTTAAAAATATTTGTTACAATTCAATTCGATAGCTTAAAATCCCATGATTATTAATTACATATTATTAATTATATTTTTGTTTTCAACTATAAATATAATCTACTAAAAATTTAACTTTAAACTTAATATACTTGACCTAATTCATCGTCCAGTAACAATATGCGCAGTTAGAGTGCAGGAGAACCTAGATTCCAATCCTTTGGCGGCATTGTTATTGTCACAGCTTTCAGATACGAGGAGACTCAACGGTGATCGAGACAATATGTATTAAAAAGCGTCTCGCATTGATAGTCGGCCAACCTGGTAGAAATTTTCTGGATTTTTCTCATACGACCATCAAATTAGGACCTATAAAAATTACCCCTAAAAGTCCCCCTGAAAGGCACTGTCCTCGCCTTTGTTCTTGAGAAACATAAGTGGTACGAGGCCCACCGATGTTACGCACACACAAAAAAAACTTAATAGACTTTAAAACACTGAATTAACCATCAGAAGTATAGTAATTTCACTTTATTACTATTAATTATTCTATTAGTTCTGTTAATTACAATTATTTTCTAGCTGTCTTATGCTTTAAACATCTATTTTGTAAAATAATGGCATTTTAATACATATCATAAATAAAACTTTTTTTAGTACTTTTACTTCCCACATATTTTTAAAAAAAAATTTTATATTGATTTGATTTCAGTTTTAATATATGTAATATTTTCATACATATACATGATGAAATTAACAACAATCTTAAATAATTTTCTTATGGTTTTTCTGCAACCCCAAAACATTTTACAAAATTATATTATAATAATAATCCTCTTAAAAATCGACACTAATTTTCTCTATATTTCAGTGATCCTCATGCAATTTGGACAGCTCGAATAGGCATAATACGCCTGTCCTCCAAGTCTCCGTTTGACCAGGAATCCAGGATTACCGGAATGGTAAAATCTCCTATTGGATCTGGAGTGCTGTCAATCTTGAAACTGGAGCAATCCATAAATGGATCGGATTACGTTAGACCCTCCCTGCCTGCCTAGCCACAATTACTCGCTTGCTGGAATCCCTTGCAATACATTGCGATGGAGTGTTCGAAGTGAGTGTACCCAAGAGTTAAAATAATTTTTGTCACACTCTGTAATCATACACATATTACAAACTTTATAGCTCCCAAATGCATCCTTGTTAATAACCTATTTAAAATATTAATTTATGGGATGCTCATAAAGATTAGATTTTATAGATTTGTAAACTCACAAAAAGTATTCAAATTACTTACAATCCAGACCGAAGGATTGGCCATCAGTACACCTATGCAAAATTGTATTTGGCGGTCCCTACCTTAAAGGAAAACGCAATTTTATATGCATTAGAATGCTTTATTAAAAATAGGAAAGAAAAAAATAATATTATGTAATTATAAATTTATAATCTGAGCTTTCACTGAACTAAATTTAGATACAAAATCATCCACATTTAGAGTACATAGTATAACTATCATTGACAAATTTACCAAGCATTCTTTAGACATTATTAAGTACAAATAGATTTTTTAATAATTGAGTTAAACTTCAAGAAAATACATAGTTATAATTCTGATTTTATAAAAATAGAATAAAGTGGTAAAATGTTTAATAAGCTTTACAAAAACAAAAAAATAAAAAAGCTTTATTTTGGTTGAATATCTCACTTTAAAAGTAAATGAATGCCTTAGTTTAGCACCTTTCTTGTATCGGTATCTCATACTTTGCTTATCGTGCTTGTCTCTTCTCCAGTGGCCCACAATATCATCTGACAGTACAGCTCATAAGTGTTTGCTCCTATATTTCATAATTCAATGCGACTTCCATTTATCAAACAATAGTAATTTGCCAATATACAATTGAGCTTGAGGCGTCAATTTGCAACTGTAGTATTATTAATTTATACCATTTGCAAATATCCAACCTAAAGTCAATCTCTTCTATGAGACCTCAATGAGGCGTCAATGTGCAACTGTAGTATTAATTTTTGTTTGAGTTCGGCGTGTTTGACAGATGAGTGTGGAACAAATGCTCGATCTTAAGCGATCCCATACTTGAAAACTGTAAAGATATGAAATCTGGAGATTAAGTTGACGTCCATTTGGCATCCGATAACGCTCGCCGCAGAAGAATTCGGTAACACAAATCTATAAAAATGAAAACTTTATGAGTTGAACTATTCGATTATATTGAAATTAACTTATAAATAATTTAAAAAAACGTTATTTTGGTTGAAGAACGTATTTAAAAGTAAACGGATACTTTAATTTTTCACCATTTTGGCACCTTTCTTGTGTCTGCATATTCATGCCTTGCTTACAGTAATTAACTCTTTTTGCACTGGCCCTACTTACAATATCACCTGATAGAACAACTGGCAAGCTTATGGGCAATAAGCTTAGATATGGCCAAGCTTATTGGAATATATGGCAACTGGCACGAATATTTCATAATTTATTGCTTCTATTGATCATGCATACCAATTTATACCATTTGCAAACATCCAACCTAAAATCAATCTCTTACTCTCAAACAGGTTTCAATTTTGCAACTGTAATATAAATTCTATTTTTTTAGTTCGGCTTTTTTGACAGATAGTAGTGGAACAAATGTTCAATTTGAAGAGAGCCCTTCTTAAAAAATGTAAAGGCATGAAACCTGGAGACTAAGGTGGTATCCATTTGGAATCCGATATCATTCGAGATACGATGGTAGAATTTGGTATCACAAACCAATGAAAATGAAATCTTTAGTCAAAGGTATAAAATGTAAACTATAAAAATTTTATATAAAGTTCCATAAGACATTTACACATTTTAAAAGTGGATTATAGAATGCTCTGTAAACAAAAAGGGGAGAAAAACGGGAACTACATTGTATTTTTAGTAATAAACAATCATACAGTAATATACATTTAATAATATTATATTAATATACATATTATCAAATTAAATAATAGGTTAATTTCTGAAATGTTCAAGAAATTAATTTTAAACTAGTCTTGTGCATTTACTTATACTAATTATTCATTTCAGAAAATCATCTTTTTGAAGTAAAATTGACCATCACTGGCAATGATTGCATTGACGAAAATGATAATACCACCACACCAATAAAGCAGAAGTTAATTTGCGCTGTCGAAAGTGATGTTATGGAAGATGAAGAATGTCAGGTATGTAATTTTAAAGTTCAAATTGAAGTTGTCACTTTTTATACACTTTTTAACGTTATTTCATTACTCTAAAACACATTTAGTGCCTTCGATTTTATGTTTAATTTTATTAAACTTTTTTAATTGGACAAAATTTAAATTTCTCGTTATAAAAGCAATAGGTGTTCAATCAATGCTTTATAACTTATTTCTATTTTCAAACAACGAAGATATTTTATTATTTAGATAGTTTATTCAACATGAACATTTGACCTATGTATATATATATTTTCCTATTACCAAACACTTGACTTGTCATTTGCCTACAGAAAATCTGTAGCAGATTCTGTGCTACCAGGGCGACATGCTAAATTATACCCACTGGTGAGAATGCTTTAAGGCGATTTTCTACGGAATGCTGACATTCTACAACGTGTAATTTTAGTATCCAGTGAAAACACATCTTTAGAAGAATTGATTCGCATGTCTGGTATATGAGAACGACGCATGTCAGTCTTCTATTTTAAGTACTTTAATTAAACAGATGGAAACAGAAGCCGCAACTTTTCCCTCCAAACAGCAATTTTTATTGAAGCTGTAACCAACTATTCCATTGTTAGATATCTTTTATACTATATTAATCCTTCAGCTCACGCAATTTCTTTCTTTTATTTTTCAACATTAACTCTCATGGAGGTTTTACACCAACTTTCGAACTTTCCATTCACTAACAGTAAACTTACAAAAATAAAATATTGCATTATTTATAACAATTACACGCTCTTACATTAAAAATAATTTTTTAATTATCTCTCTCTCTCTCCAAATTACGATCAGTTTTTCAAGAACCCTAATTTTTTAGGCCCTTGAAAACAAGAAGGTCCTTTCTAACTTTCTTTTTACGCTAGTTCTAATGTTAAACATCCCTGCTCTTATTAGAATATTCTGCTCCCCGACTTAAAGTTATATTTCCTAAAAAGATTAATTTGAATCACTACAAATAAAAACAAAACATAATAAAATCTGCTTAATTAGCACTTTCTATTCACTAATAAATACTATATAAAGACTTATAAATTCTTTATTTTTTAAAGATTTATAATTAATATCTTGATATTGAATTAATATTAAAATGCATTCTTTAGTACATGAGTAACTGTTCTTGAAAGTGTATCTATGTGAAATTGCATATGATCAAGAAAATTTTATCGGCTTGTTCGGAAGGTAATTTGTGTGTGTGTGTGAAAACGACAGGCAATTTCCTTACAGCGTATAAATATTTTACTGAATTATTGAATTATATGTATATTCCCCCTTTTGGTCTAATACCTTTTGTCATCTTTCTGGCAGTAATATAATTCCCTACTCATAAAATTTATGTCCTTTACTGGCAAAAAACTGATCCAAGTCATTTATGAAGTCCTCATTTGTAGTAAAGGTTTTGCCCTCTAAACAGATTTGCAGAGACTGGGAGATGCCAGATTTAGAGAATATGGTCTCATCCAAGTTGTAAAAGCTTTTGTCGAGCTACTAAACTTGTATGAAATTTCGCCTGGCCTTTTCCGTTTGAGTGAATCATTCAATTTGTCCAGTTCATGATAGTAAACTTCAGAATTGATTGTGGTATTATCCAGTAGAAGCTCAGAAAAAAAAAAAACGATTCCCTTAAATTCCGCCAAACAGAATGCATCACTCTTTTTATATGAATATCGGTTTTCGATATGCTTTCATCTTTTTCATTTTCGAAGTTTCCATCTTTTTTACTCGATGATCTCTTACTTTTATCATTGTTGTAGACAACTCCTTTCTCATTCCCAGTGACGATTCGCTTCAAAAATGGATCCTTTTCTTGACATTTGAGAAACAAATGACAGATATCAATGCGACGGAGCAATTTCTTTCTGTATCAACATGTGGAACTTGTAAGTTTGGAACAAGTGAGTTTTAAATTAAACCAAGGCGTTTCATACGATCATGTACAGTCGAATTCGATTAATTTAACTCTCAGCGATCTCACAAGGTGTTATTTCAATCAATGCCTTTATTTTGCTTTCATCAGCCTTCACTGCCTTCCAGAACTTGGTGCATCTTCAACATCAAAATTGCAAGAACGAAATTTTGCAAACTACCGTTCTCTCAATACATCTTCTCCATACATATTGAATTATTTTTTACTTGCTTCAGCAAAATTTTTATATTTTCGATAATAAAAAAATATAATATCCCGAAAATACTGAATTCTTAATTTCCATATTTGATAGGGCACCAAACACAAAACTATTGCGCAAAATCAGAAAAACTTTTTCACGAACAAACATTGCTATATTAGCTGTCCAAATATATAATGACAATGCGGCTTAAGTGTCAAGTCGACTGTAAAAAAATACAATTAAGTCCTCTGATGGGAAAAAACGAAATTATTTTCCCAAGATCCCAATAGTTATGAAGCAATATACGAATGCGATTCCTATTAGTAGCATACCTTAAAGATACTGCGCAGTTTCTTGTTAGCTATTGTGATAGAATGTCTCTCATAAACAGTCGAACACAAAGAGGGATTCTTCCATGTTACCTGCCATACTAAACTCATGTTTGTGAAAATTGCAACACCATGAAGGACTTACGCGAGTGAGCTGAAATTTTCAGGAAATGCAAATTAGCGCATGATATGCAAATGATTAGAATTTCAAATCCGCAGCGCATGCGTATGCTGAGCAGCGCATGCGTATGCTGAGCAGCGCCGTATGCTCGAGCAGCGCATGCTGAGCGCATGCGGCGGATGGAACGGCGAATAAATAGACGGCTGTAGCGAGGCGTGTATGGTTATCGGTGGTTATCTGCTAGTGGTAAACGTTAGCTCAATCGTTACTTATGCTTCTTAGACGAAAAGAGCGAGATTTGCGAGATTTGAACGGGAAAGAATCATCGGCCTTCGTGAAGCTGGATTGTCTTATCGTGCAGTAGCCGCTCGTGTGAGCGTAACAGCAGCACAGTGATGCGTCTTTGGAAGCAGTGGACGGACGAGTGTCGGACAACTCGGAAATCCGGGAGTGGACCCCGAAATGTGACGTCGGCTCGCGATGACAGACAGACCGTACAGCTTCCTCTAGACAATTGGCAGCACAGTGGTCAATAACTATAGGTGTTTCATTGTGTGCTTCATCAATTCGTAGACGTCTGCTGCAGCGTGGACTGTGCGCAAGGACTCCTTTATACAGGATCCCTCTCACTCTAAACCATCGCCGCCTGCGGCTACAATGGGCCGCTCAGCATAGAGACTGGCGTGCTGATTGGCAGCATGTCGTGTTTTCTGACGAATCTTGCTTTAATTTGTGGTACCATGATGGCCGCATTCGTGTCAGACGCTATGCCGGTGAACGCCACCTTCCGGGGTGCATTATCGAACGCCACAGTGGACGAACACCCGGAGTTATGGTCTGGGGTGCCATAGCATATCATGGACGATCTCAATTGCTAAGAATTATGGGCAATCTGAACAGCAACCGGTACATCAGTGAAGTTCTACAGTCCCAAGCTGTTCCCTTCCTTCAAAGCTTGCCAGGCGCTGTATTTCAACAGGACAATGCCCGCCCTCATATCGCTAGGACTGTTCAATCCTTCTTTGCAACGCGGCCGGTACAGCTTCTTCCTTGGCCTGCGTATTCCCCGGATATGTCGCCGATTGAACATGTGTGGGATTTCGTTGGTCGGCGTCTCGCTCGTGATCCTAGTCCTGTTGCTTCTGCAGACGAACTTTGGGTGCGCATACAAACAATATGGAATGCTCTTCCTAAGGCAGACATTCAAAATTTGTTTGACTCCATGCCACGTCGTGTAGCAGCACTTATTGCGGCGCGTGGTGGCTACACAAAACACTGATTCCGATCTCTTGTTATTGTTTGTTTGCTTTGAACATTTAATCATTTATTTGTGCCACTACCACTCAACTGTGTATTAAATTTCATTCAATTATGACGATTCCTTCATGGTGTTGCAATTTTCACAAACATGAGTTTATATACAATTTCATCTAAAAGTCCTATCAGGAGGCATGATTCTCAACGCCCTTAAAGGAACAACTTTGATACACATAAATAGTATTCCAGTTCAAAGTTGTCGCATCCATATCGAAGTTGTCTCATAACGTAGACCACGAATTTAAAAAAATTCTTGAATGTGTATCAAGAATTTCATTTATCATTTTCTTGTGTGTACAAGTGTTCGATTCCTACTAATAATGTGCGTTAAAGATACTGCGCAGTTTCTTATTAGCTGTTGTGACAGAATGTCTCTCATAAACAGTCAAAATACCAAATAGTAATTTTTACGTTTCCTCTCATACGACATACAATTACATCTAAATGTTCTTTTAGATGACATTATTTCCTCCACCCTAAAAAGGAGCAACATTGACACCCATGAATACTATTCCAGCTCAAAGTTGTCAACAGATACTCAGATTCATTAGATAAATGCTGATAAAGCAAGTGCTCTGATTTAAAAAAAAGAAATCTAACTGCTGTTTCTTTGAAAGGATTAGTTATTCTCGTGTAATTAAGAAGTTTTGAAACAAGCATTGCAAAAAACATGTATCACTAAAAGAATTTGACATAAAATAGTTATCTGTACAGTTGACAAATAAGAGAGTTTGTCAACTACTTGAATAAATTTCATAATTTGGGAGTTCTCATTAATTTTGTTTGTCTGTTACCTTTACCCAAGTATTGATGCAGCATTATTTTCTCTTGCATTACTGTCTTAGAAATATCCTAAAAAATATTAGGGGATTAATTAATTCTTTATAAAGCATGAGATTAAATGTCAAGTAATTAAAATTAATAGCTTAAGATGTTAAGTAGTTTTAATTTTGGATTTAAAGGACCTTATCTTGAAGGAAATTTCGCCGAACTCAAAGAGTTTTCAAATATTTCTAAAAAGCCATTGTCCAATAACAATGGTTTTCTCTATTTATTTATGACGTCAGTAAACATAGCGTTATAATAAAAAAGGTCGGTTTTGTTATGCTCTTCGATAACCACACAACAATGAATGTTTGTTTGGGATGATATTTCATTCATAACAACTCAAGTGTTACATTTCCTTAAATTAACCTGTTTAAGGGCTATTGGGCTTAACTGTCTTTCAGTGTTGCAGTTATTTTTGTTTCTATGAGAACTTCCAATAAATAAAAAATAAATGTTACTTTTTCTGAATTGTTTTTATTTATTTTTATATCCTGAACGTGCGTTTACAATGAGGTGCTCCTAAAGGAAAATGAGAAACTGATGAATTGAGCTTTTATAACAATATAGTAATATGAGGAAGATGCTTAGATAAATAATATGGAAAACAATTATAATATACTGTTATTTATTGATAATAAAATGAGAAAAAAATTTGAATATGTCCAGTCAATTCTATATGCATAACTAAGTAGGGTAGATTTGGTTTGGTTTGTCGCTCTACAGTCATTTTGTTCACACTTTAGGCTAATTAGACTGGAATCTACAGTTTTACATGGATTCCAAACCACTAACAAACATCCCTGCCACTTGAAGCCTTGGGTACCAAAGGCCAGAGAGAGCTAGCCAATTGGAAGTAGAGTAGAGGTCTAATTTGTCCGAGCAAAATAGATTTAAAAATAGGCTGCAATTGTACAATATGTAGCAACTTTATTTTTAACTGCAACTTTATCTGTTTAATTTTAATAATTAAAATTTTTAATTATATAATATCCAAAAAAGAAAATTAAGGGAAAAATTTCACTCTAACTATTTAAGTTATTCTTTCAAAATTGGTTTGCACCACGTGTGTCTGACTAGCATCCCTAACAAGTAATCGATTCGTCCGTTTCCGCCTTTAAACTGGATGTTAACCTTTCCACTGAACAGCTGGTAGAACTGTACTTGTGGTATTTCCCCCATGATACCATTAGCTTGATAGCTGGTACCAGAATAGCTAGGCGAACAACTGGTAGAACTATATTTGTGATATTTTACCCATGATACCATTAGCTTGATAACTGGTACCAGAATAGCAAGCCGAACAGCTGATAAAACTGTACTTTTGATATTTCACCCATGATATCATTAGCTTGATATCTGTTATCCGTGGTATCACTAGCTTGATATATCTTGATATGATATCTCTGAAGGATTAATGTAAAGAACACAAATTTCTTCATTTTTAGGGCGATGAAACCGAAGGAAGTCCTCTGTTGTGCAACATCAATGACAAGTGGTACGTTCTGGGAATCAGCAGTCAACGGGTGGCTTGCCCCAGTTCAAACAAACAACGGAGGTACCACCACACCTTCGAGCACGTGCAATGGATTCGCCACACCCTGGAGTCGCTGAGAATTCACTAACCCAATCATGATTCATGATGTGCGCATCGTTTTATCACACGCACTGCATAAACTCTAATTGTGGTGTTCAAACAAGGTAATCGCATTGATAAATTGATGTTGTGTCACAGATTCTTATATTTATGGATTATCATTTTATTTGTTGTGGTGAAAAATAGAGAATGTTAGAACTATGACAATAAAAGTGTGACCTATCGTTGTACACGAGATTCGTTATTAGGAATGATGTTTTTCACATTTAATGTATAAAGTTATTCTTATTGCATGGTTTGTGTTGTGTCAATAACAAATGTCCGTCAATATGAATGCTTCTTACACATAAAGTGTATGCTTTAAAACTAGATTTTGTTCATGTATCTTAAACTGTCATAAATGTATTTTAGTCATTTTATGTTTACGGTCATTTCTTCAGTGTTTGCAGTTGTGAAACATTTGTGTCATATGTGTTATTAATGCACTCACTCCGTCAAAGTTTAATTTCTTAGTTGCTATTTTTCGCATTGGCTATATATTTTATGTATAAATTTTTTTCATGATTGTTAAGTAAATCTGAGCGCATTCCTGTATACTGTTGCTTTCGATGTCAAGAAATATATATGTAACATTTCATTTCCTCTAGCATGCTCTAAAAAAATGTGTACTATCTGTAAAAATATACATTTATTCAAATTAATATTCAAGCAACAAAACTTGGTAATAAATCAAAATTATTATATTAATATATGCAGTTATAAATTCAAACGGGAAATATATTAAAATTCTAAAATGCTAAATTTCACGTATTTCTTTCTGTCCAATTTGATCAGAGAAACTTCTAAAATAAAAGTGATTACAAGACGTATCTTAAAAATGAAACATTGAACTACCAAATATCAGTATCATTTAATCGATTCTATCGAATCAGATCGCTTGTGAAAAAAATCTGTTATTCTTAAACATATTTCTATTAAATTAAATGTAATGAATATTTACAACTATTATTTAGTTTAATAATTTTTAAAAAATGATTACAATAGAAATTCTAGAACAAAATAAATACTGAAAAATCCATCAAATACTGTTTATTAAAAATATATTCATTAAGATAAATTTTACAATAATGGATATCGATACAACAGAAATAAAAATTAAAAAATAATTCAGCTACACATGATAATATCATTTTCAGTGTATTGTAAAATTAAATAAAATGAATTCAAAAAGATAAAAATATTTGATAAAAATGAACTGATAACGTATAATCAATGAAAATATTTAAAAAAGATAATAATCCTCTCATGGACAATAATTTGACGTATTTAAATTAGAATTAGCAATTTTTAGAGTAATACCCTTCAAATGGATTACATTATTTATTTTCAAAATATTAATGTTTAAAAAACCACAATTCTTAAGATAGTATTACGGAATTAATATTTTTAAAATAGAGGAGTCACAGAATTTTTTTCATACGCAATAATAATAACTATAATTTAATAATAATAGCAATTATAATAATTTGATAATGATAATTTGATAAAAATGAATTTAAAAGACATGATCATCCAAAATATTTAACAGAGAGGAATAACAAATCACTTTACGACTGAAAAATTTTAAAACAAAAATTTCTGAAAATATTAAAAATAAATTCTGCATTATATTTCAATAAAATTATGGGTTGATGAAAAAAAAATTTCTGTTATTGTATTAGTAAAGTTTAAATTGTCAGTGATCACAAGACGAATGTTGAATATTTTTTTGTCTGAATATTTTTTTGAATAAATGTATATAAAATGCTTTGACTACAAATTTGTGCTTCTGTTCGTTGACTCTTTCATTGAGATAATGTATTCTGTAAAGTAGATAAAGAAGTACTGCAATTTCTGTAGGTGTCTATAAAGAGATTTGGAAAAATGTTGTTTATTGATTATTCAAAGAAATACTGATTAATTTAATGTGCCAACAAACATTCTTTGAAATGGAAATTTAAATACATCTTATTTCAATAAAATTCGTAAAACTCATTTAAAATTTAGTCATGTTTTATTAGAAAATTTTTTTTAATTTAAACATTTTCGGTTTTAATTTTAAAGACTTATTTATTAATTAATAATAATAATAACTGCCGGGTTAATACTTTTTATTTTTGTAAATTTGAGTCTTCAATACAAATAACATCCTTGTCAATGTTTATGTTCATTGCTAAATTCCTTTTGAATAACATAAAAATATTATAGAGAAATTAAACTTATAAGAATACTTTTGCTGAAAGTATTCTTATAAGTTTAAAGAAATTCGAGTTCTTATTTTAAAAGATTTATTATTTCTTTCTGTTCCATTTCAAGCTTTATCAGGTACTCATTTTATATTAATGTCTTCTTTCTTATTCTTGGTTACTTGAAAATTATAGCTGACATTGAGGCAAGTATTTCCATCATTAGAATCCATGTACATAAAATTAGTAGAAAAGTTTGTGATTGTGCACAGTCCAAAATAAAAGATTTTCTATCTGTTTTGCTGATTTATTTATTTTATGTAGCTATAATAAAAAAATTTATTTCATGGATACAACTTTTTATGTTATACATTTTAATTTTACTCGAAATGAAACGTGTTGCCTTACATCAATGAATTTTTGGGGCTACAATTTCTTGAAATTAAAATGATCAGAATGACACTTGTTTCGAATAGAAAAAGCAAATTGGTATGAAAATTATATTTCATATTTCTATTTACCAAACATGTAAATTTTCTAATATATACGATCTTTAAATCTACCTTCAGAAAAGAGATCGCTTTCTCTTTGATAACTCAATCGGATAAAACGTCACAGCAAATTTAAATATCAAGGTTTGGATTGTAATCATTCAACAATTTTGCAAAGTAAATAAAACTTTTAGAAGATTTTTTTTAAAAACATTAAGTATTAGCAAAATAGAATAATAATAAGAAAACAAAAAACTAGACAGAAAATGTATGAATATTTTTGATTCCTTCTATTTATTTTTATTTTATTGCGTTTTATTTAGTTTACATTGACAGCAACTCAGTTACGAAAAATAACTAGAAAAGCAATACATTTTCAGAAATATATCGTATATATACATTTTAACGTAATATAACATATATACACACGCATATAGATATACGAGGATCACTCTGAAATTTTTGAGATACGGCTAAATGATACAAGTCTAACTTAGCAAATTTTAAGAGTGTTCAAAGTAGTCTCCTCCAACATCAATGCACTTTTGCAGACGATTTTTCCAAATATTAAATGCTTCACGCCATCCATTTCTTGGAATTGTTGAAAAATATACTTTTATAGCGTCATCAATCTCATCTTCGGAATGAAAACGTGAAAAATTTTCTTGAGATTAAAAAAAAGCCAAAAGTCACACATAGCAAGATCAGGGGAATAGGGTGGATGTTATATCACTTTGATGTGAATTTGATGTTTAAGAAATTTGATTGTCGATCTTGCAGCATGATAAAATGCATTATTATGGGGAAGCATGAGTCCCCTTACATTCACTTCTTGAAGAATTTCAGGAAGACACTTAGTGGTGTACCAGTTAGCTGTGATTGTCTTCTGTCTCTCTAGCTTGATGGCTTTGACCAGTCCCGTACTCTGAAGAAAACGGCATACATTACTTTTTTCATTGCTCATTGTCTTTTCACCATTGTTGGTTTGGGGTCATCTTTAAAGACCCATACTTTACTTTCTTTGGAACGTCAAAAACGATATGTAAGTTTCATCACCAGTTATGATATTAGAAATAAAGTGGTGTCCACCATCGTTAAGTAATTTTATGGTTTCTTTGCAGTTTCCGATACGCTCCGTTTTTTGGGTGTTTTGTTAAATTATGGGGGACCCAACGACAAACTAATTTTTTCATATGCAGTTCTTGATGAATAATTTTATGTATAGCTGCGGATCCAATGTTAAGTTTCTTCTGTATCATTTGGCAAGTGCAGCGATTGTCATCGACTAACATTTTTCGTATGGCCGACACATTTTCTGGAACTACAGCTGCTAAAGGTCTTCTGTGTGTTCTTGATCCAGCAGAGAATTTTGACCTCTACGAAATTCTGTAAACCATCTAAATACAGTAGCACGAGATAGAGCTTCGTCTCCATATGCTAGTTGTAGACGTTGAAGGCATTCTTCTTGACTTAACCCCACTTTAAAATCATAGCGCGATAATGCTCTCGCTTCAATTCCATTTTCCTTTCTTCCAAAATCTATTCTTCGACAGCTAAATTGCAATTGGCCATAAAAGAGTTCAAATTTACAAATTTAACGAATATTTTTTTTCCTGCGTTTGTCATCTGCCACTGTCTCAACAATTTCTGAGTTACCCACGTATACATATATATACATAGAGAGAGAGAAACACACTATATACACATATATAGAAATTGAACTTAAATTATAAATTACTGATAAAAAGATTTCATATGTTAATTAATGTCATTAATTATGGAAATCAGAAATTATATCTAATTATCCTTAAATATTCTAATTCTTTATTTATTTTTACTAATATAATTCTTTTTACCAATATAGCTAAAGCTTTTTACCAAAGCTGATTCATTAAACGTAATTTTTATAATGACACTTAAGAAAAATTTTGAATTCCATATTTTTAGAATAGAACCTATACATAATAACATTAAAAAAAAAAATTTTAAACAGTTTTATTACGTAGTATGATGTATTATCAGAGCTGACGTAGAATGAAATTTTATCGCAACTGACGTAGAATGAAATATTATCAGAGCTGACGTAGAATGAAATATTATCACAACTGACGTAGAATTAAATATCATCAGAGCTGACGTAGAAAATTATATCACAACTGACGTAGAATGAAATATTATCAGAACTAATATAAAATGAGTTATAAGTGAATGAATGAAAAGTTTAAAATTAATAGCTGAATAATTTGTAGTTGAATATTTTCCAAACGAATTTCAATTTTTTTTATTTAGAATAATTTTAATTTTAAAATATCTAAACATGTATATATTTATCATTATCCTTGAACATTTGAATTAGATAAATTTAAAAATTTTACACAGTTTTTAACACAAACAAGATATTCAGAACTGCCTTCTAAAGCGAAATAGAAATAATAGAAATGAAGGAGGACCAGACATTAAAAATGCAGCACAAATCTCTTTCCCTGATTGAGTTCTGAAAATTGGTGACAGAAACAAAAATATACTAACTTAAAGAAAGCAGCTTGAAACTATTCTCAATTTATGATGCAGCATATTTCTGTGGATGTTTATACTCAACTATGAAATTTATCAATTAAAAATATTAAATGATCAAAGGATCTTTGACAATCTCAGAGTTCCGATGGCCTATTATATTTACCAATGCTGTGTAGATGTTCAGAAAGACAATCATGTCCAGTCTCCAGGCGGAAGGCCACTACTGAGATGAATCTAGGGAGTCAAAACATATAAAATCTCCACAAATACCACGGTTGCAAAGTGATCTTCAATCTTCTTGCAAGATTGAGACTCATTTAGCATTACTCAGGAAGCACGTGTGGCTTAAAGTATGCTACGGAAGCGAATAAATAACCTTACCCAAACCTTCGTAACTAAAAAGTTTTTTTTTTTTCTCATTTAAAAAAGTAATTATAAAAATTATAACATACTGTTCATTTAGCAGTATTTATAACAGTAATTTTAATTAAAAAAAAAAAAAGAGGTAAAAGATAACGATGAAAATTATTAACCTAGAATCGAAAGGAGGCTGTTTCATTTTTCACACAAGATACTCAACTTCATAGTTTAAAAGTACCAACAATAGAAGAAATAAAACGATATTTTTACCGTTGTATTGCATACGAACGATATTTTACCGTTGACCGTTGCATTGGAACATTGGTTTTAGGGTCGTGCGGTACAAAATGCGTTTAAAACCATATCTTGTCAAAATAAAATACAAACTGTTATTATTATTGCTATATTATTTCTAGTAATTTTTAGTTATTTACTTATATATTTGATTTAAGAAGATCCGTAATTAATATAAGTAAAATTCATAATTATTGCAATTTTTAATTTTGCTGTACTAGTCTTTGCCCCCATTTATAAATATAATAAAAATTTAGATTAATTGTTTTATTATTATTTAAGTATATATTATTTTAAATAAATCCTAGCAATCATGTAAAAATATAAAACTGCATATAAAGAATATAGAATATGACTTCTTTTTAAAATCCTTCAAAAACAAAAGAAATGTAGGGTTTTGTTTTTGTCGTATTAGAACAGTCTTGAATTTTCAATGTTTAAGAATTGATAGTAAATATAATGGATTAAAGAATATGATAATAATTTGTAACTAGTTGAAAATAGATAAAAAAAACTCTTTATCCCTCTAAAGTAGTACTATATTTTTTAGCCACATATTTACTCAAAACTTTATCTAAAAACTTATCAACACAATTTAGAATGTTTTGAGGATTCTAACAAAAGCTGTCATTCCGTGGGTGTAATTAGCTGTTGAAGGTAAGGCGTTTGTCATTATTAGTCTTAAATACCTAATGAAGGACAAGAATGAAGGTCATCTAGGTGACTTTATCATAATTACTTTCACCCGAAAATTAAAAAAGTTACATAAAATATATAATACATTTTAATTCTGTACGTTTGCAAATGTAGTGAAATTTTAAAGAATAATTCCAAATGATCTAAGAATATTCATGAATTATTTCTTACTATTTTTATGTCTACATAAGCAATTCTTTTTATATATATATATATTACTCATTCACAATCTTTACTTTCGTAAAATAATGCTTTTCTCACAATATTTTAAACTGATTCGTATAAAGTTCTATAAAACAGAGGATAGCGATAATTTTTTTTTTTAAAGTTGCACATGTGTGGGAAGTAAAATGATCCATTTTTAAACTTTCTGAAACTTAAAAGTGAGGGAAATGGAATTATCGGTCTATTTATTTAAATATTAATTTATATTTAACACTTATTAATATAATTTAAAGTACAATTAAGTGCAAATAATTATCTATTCTGAAAGTAAGAATCTGACTAAATGTTGTATATGAGGACTATTTTTATTTGCTTTCTGTTGAGCTAGTTCTTACATGTTGGTTTAATATCCATTCTGATTGCAAAAACAGCTGAATATCCATCCAAACTTGTCTTAAATTTGCCTAGAAATTTATATCTACTTACTGAAACTGGTGCTTGATTTCAAAAATTTTGTAATAGGGAAACTTTATTTACAAAACCATGTTGAATGAATAATAAAAAAAAAATTTGCAATTCAAAATTTCAATGCTGGGAAATCTTTCCGAATCAAAATAATTTCGTATATATAAGTAACTGTTAGCACAAGTGAATAGTTCAATTATTTCATAAAATACTTAGCTGTTTCATCAAATCGATGGTAAACCGATGATTATAAACTATATATAGTTATTCTATAAAATAACAACTTAATTTACGATAAACAGTTAAACAGAAAAATAAAAAAGCAATTTAGTAATAAATAATTCAACATGAAAAATTTTACTCTGTAAATATATATAAGAAAATCCTTTATTAACAACAAGGATTACTCAAATGGCACTTTAATTTTCATTGAACATTTTATTTAACAAATGCCACATACAGATTAGCCCTTTCGCCATCAGTACATGAGCTCTCCAGTATTTTTCAATGATACAATCAAACCACTCAGTGCAGAGCACACAACTAGAAAGACGCTCGACTGCCATAGATTGTCGAGAATCGCAAAGAGGGGAGATGGCAAAGTTGATACGGAAAAAATGAGATCTCAGACAGTCACGATTTGTTAACAGCCTAAAGCATGCTACAGCAATTCTTCTTGGGGTATCAGGAACATAATTGGTGTCCACGTTAAAGATTGTCCAGTTCATGTCTTGAAATACCTCCGATTTAAAGTTGTGTTAAGTGTTAAAGATTAAACAAAAGTTAAAACTATTTAAAGTTAACAAAAGCCTTGGAGAATGAAATTTTAATGCCCTCTTGGGTCTCTGTCTCTAATGCCCCTTTCTTAGCAAAGTAGGTTCGCGTGTTCTTTTCCCGTGATTCCACAGTGTGTCAATACCCACTGGAAGAATACTTTATGAACAAGATCTTTGAAAAGCAATCTGCATTCAAAAAAGTCTCGCAATGGGAAATCTGTGGAAAGGCCTAAAGAGTTGATTTTGAATAAAAAGAACAACCTTTCTATTAAAAGCGTACTCACTTAATGAAAGTTGTTAAATCGCAATAGCGATAGACTCAATTTCGCCTTCGAAGATAGAGTGAATGACCCTACGGGAAACAAAAATTAAAAAGCTTGCAATAGACACTATCTCGTCACCACTTCTGGTTCGAATCCTGATGGTGGCATGAATGTTTGTTGGTGGCTCGGAATCCATTTTAAACTGTAGATCCCGGTCTGTTTAACCCTCGTGTGCCCAAAATGACAGTAGAGCGACTAACCAAACCCACAAACGGTTATTTTTTTTTTAGGATGTACTTAGTACTATCTTTTTTATAACACTTTTTATATTTTTTTGGCTATCTATCATTAATTAGTCATTAAAGTTTACTATTTAGTATCTTATCACATATTTCAAATTTTTTCAGATATCTAATAAAACGGTGTCATTTTCTAAAAAGATTCTTAATTTAACTATCTACACTGCCACTAAAAGGAATACATGCATATATTAACACCAATTAGAAATTATTCCTACCCTCTTCAAAAAACGCCGCTTAGTACAGGACAGATGTAAGTACTTATCTTTTATGTACTTGATTGCAATTAATTTTAGGTTTATTAATGCAAGATTTATTTTTTAATATAAATTATTTATACTATTTGATTATATCTTTTGTTCTGTTTTTAATTATCACAACAATATTTTCAAAACGGCAAAGTTTTTAATGTTTTTGAAATTGAGTAATTTACTTACATTTTTTTCCTTCTCTGAAATAAATTACTCTGAAAATCTGTTATTCCATTCTTGTAATTTTAGCCAATTTTAACTAATTCATATTAATCTTGGTTGGTTATCATCATACGATCAGAATATTAATTATTCAATTCCTTCTATTAGCTCACACTCTCCCTATATATCTTGTTCAAATTTTCAATCGTTAATAAAATACTTTTTATTCATCCATTCAAGTTCAAATACATTTTTTTGAACTTGTAGTGGATGGCACTGGATGTTTAATACAATTTTTTTCAAATATTAATTCATTAATTAAATTTAATTAATTAATTTTAGTTTTTTTAGATTTAAGTTGCATGTATCAACCAATAGATGGCGCCAGATAAACTTTAAAAAATGAATGAAAATTATTTGTAAAGTACTTTTCTGCAATAGAGTGAAAAAAAAAAGAAGGAATTGACTTTAAAATTTTTTTTATAATACTTTTTTAATCTTCACGTTAATTTGATTCATGTAGTTTTTAATATGCAATATATATATATATGAATCAATGATAGTAGCAACCTTTGAATCCGTTTATTTCTAAAGATCTCTCTATCTACCCAAGCAAAATCTTTGGATTTTCTATAAAAGCATTTTTTCCTTCTGCTACTGAAGCGAGTAACATTCTACTTTCTTCGTGCTTCCCTTTGTTACAGTTTTGTTCCATTGTACTACGACGCAAGAATATTTTTTCCGCCTTTGTACAACGGAAATGTGGGAACAGTACCAATTCCACTTTCCTCTACGACGCACTTTTTTTATTTTGTGAAGTTGGAACTCTTCCATTCTATTAGTTAATTTTAAATTGAGTAACATGTGATTGCAGGATTATCCTACAATAAACGTAGTGTTATATTATATTTCTGATTTTTAAATGTTATTTTTTAAGGAAATATCTTGATTTAAACAAGATAGGAAATATCTTTTTTTGAATCAATATGCTTTATAAATAATGTCAAATAAATAAATATGAACAAAATTAAAAAAATTTTAAATTGAGTAACATGCGATTGCAGGATTATCCTACAATAAACGTAGTGTTATATTATATTTCTGGTTTTTTTTAAATGTTATTTTTTAGGAAACATCTTGATTTAAACAAGATAGGAAATATCTTTTGAATCAACATGCTTTTTATAAATAATGTCAAATAAATAAATAGTTTAATATACGACACTCGTACTTACACATTCGATAATATAATAGTATAAAGTGAAGTCTTTTCTAGTCTATCAAACAACTAAATGAGCGACAGATTCTTAATAATTTTAATTTAAAAATCAATAAATATCAAAAGCTAATGAGTCATCTTATAATACTTGAGTAAAATTTAATTAAATATTCAAATTTTGTAAATTAGAATATTTGTTCTATGGAAAGTTTCTATTCTAAAAAGAAAAACAAATATAATATCATATAATAGTATATATAATATAATGCAAATATAATATAATAGTATATAAAAATGAAATATTTTCGAGTCTGTGAAACAACTAAATGAAGCGATGGATTCTTAATAAATTTAGTTCAAAATTCAATCAATGGCTAATAGCTCTTATAATCCATGCGTAAAATTTAATCAAATAATCAATATTTTATAAATTAGAATCTTTGTTCTATGTGAAATTTCTACTCTAATAGAACAACAAATATAATATAATAATATATAGTGAAGTATTTTCTAGTCTGTCAAACAACTAAATGAAGCGATGGATTCTTAATTAATTTAGTTCAAAATTCAATCAATAGTTAATAGCTCTTATAATCCATGCGTAAAATTTAATCAAATAATCAATATTTTATAAATTAGAATCTTTGTTCTATGGAAAGATTCTACTCTAATAGAAAAACAAATATAATATAATAGTATATATAATATAATACAAATATAATATAATAGCATAAAGTGAAGTATTTTCGAGTCTGTCAAACAACTAAACGAAGCGACGGATTCTTAATAAATTTAGTTCAAAATTCAATCAATGGCTAATTGCTCTTATAATCCATGCGTAAAATTTAATCAAATAATCAATATTTTATAAATTAGAATCTTTGTTCTATGTGAAATTTCTACTCTAATAGAACAACAAATATAATATAATAATATATAGTGAAGTATTTTCTAGTCTGTCAAACAACTAAATGAAGCGATGGATTCTTAATTAATTTAGTTCAAAATTCAATCAATAGTTAATAGCTCTTATAATCCATGCGTAAAATTTAATCAAATAATCAATATTTTATAAATTAGAATCTTTGTTCTATGGAAAGATTCTACTCTAATAGAAAAACAAATATAATATAATAGTATATATAATATAATACAAATATAATATAATATAAAGGGAAGTATTTTCAAGTTTGGCAAACAACTAAATGAAGCGATGGATTCTTAATTAATTTAGTTCAAAATTCAATCAATAGTTAATAGCTCTTATAATCCATGCGTAAAATTTAATCAAATTGTCAATATTTTATAAATTATAATATTTGCTCTATGTATAATTTCTACTCTAATAGAGCAACATTAAGTAATATACCAGGCTTAAATCGAGCTGTCCATTGGCTATCACTGTACTGCTTTGACCTTGTTAAAATGACATGTGATTCGTTTTTTTTTTTTTAAATAAAACATTAAATAAAAATTGTTTTAAAATAATAGATTTTTTTAGATATTTTAGATATAATAATAATAAAAATAATAACAACATAATAATAATAGATATGCTATATATTTTTAAAATAATAGATATTTTCAGTAAAATAATTTTAAAACATATATATTTTTATTTAAAAAATAAAACGACGTGTCATCAAAATTACTTCTTATTATTTTATATGTTTATAAAATGCAATCTCTTTTAAATTATGTTAAAATTATTTGCAATGCATTTTCCGTTTGTTGTCATACTTTTGGATCTTTTTCGAATCACATTAAATTACTTAAAAATTGGAGAATACAGAAACACGCTAAATACCTTTAAATGTATTTTTTTCTATGCATTAATTCCTTGTTACCTCGGTTTCTGAACCCAATTATCTGTTTTTAGAACAACTTAACTCTCGTCTCTAAATTTTAAAAGAAAAACAATGTTTTAAGGTATATTATCTTTATTTTCCCTTGAAATAATTATTTTAAAAACAAATTGACAAGCATGTCGTTTTTTCACTAATGAATATTTTCGAAAATGATTAAATAAATTTAATCAATTTTGAGAATTCGAAACTATTTAGGATAAAGTTAGTCCAAAAATTCCTGATATCAAAAAAAAAAACTAACAATAATAATAAAGAAACAATCATCCCTTAGTTTCTAACGATGCATAAGGAAACAGAATTGAAAATCTAAACTTTCTAGACATTTCGATAGAAAGAGTTTTAAACAATGAATATCCTATTACTGGGCCTGAATGGCCTAGTGGTTAGCGCTGTACGACAGGTTTCGGGTTCGAGTCCCAGCGGTGCCTTGGTTGTTTGTAGTGGTGCGGAATCCACTTTGAAAAGTAGGTCCCGGTCCTAACAGGAGCGTTGCAGGGACATTGTTACTCCGCGTCCGTGGCTTATCTTCAAGTTGCACGCACTCCCTGAGTAATGCAAAATGAGTAACGTGTGTGCAGCGCTTGCCTTAAGGCATCTAAGACCAAGCTGTCTAAGTGTTTGCCAGCTGCATTGGAAAGAATATATATATTTAACTATTACATATATTACCATTACATTATTATTGTGCAATTTTTACACTTAACAGAAGATAAATTATTGGGATCCTAAAATATAAAATTTTATGTTGGTATAAAAATTATTTCCAAAAATCCCTTTTAGAACTATTTTATTTTTATTATTCCTTTTTATGAATACATACTCTTTCTGAAAAGAGTAAACGCACAATAAATTTAGTTGTTATTATTCCTGGTGTGAAAGAATGGTTATACTAATGTGTGTATGTGTGTGTGTGTGTGTGTGTTCTGGTGCTCGGTGCCATAGGTTTCGTGTTCGAGTTCCGGCGGTGCCATGGCTATTTATAGTGGTTGGGAATCAACCACTATAAATAACCATGGTCCATAATAGGATTGGTCCGTATAAATAACCATGTGTCCACTTTAAACCGTAGGTCCCAGTCTAATAATGACAGTAGAGCGTTGGGGGTAGGGACCGACAACCCTACCCAGTAAAAAGAAAACATCTCATGTTAAGAAATCTACCAGTAGGCAGACGATTTTGGCTCATTGCCAATGTGGCTGTTTCACCAATGAAAAAGAAGAAGAAT
>BPLR01005050.1:0-49763 GCA_021605095.1 Caerostris extrusa
AAAAGAAATTTCTATAACAAAGTAAAAATTAATTAATTATAACATCCACGAGACACCTCTATCAAAAGAAAATTAGCTTTATCTAGAAGACTAGAGAGAAAATAGAACAATTAATGCATATTTTAATCTTTGGAATTTGAGGTATTCCATGAAATCTATTTTCGGTGTATTATACATTTCTATTTTTTTCTTAGAATGCATAAAAGGCTTAATCACACTTAATTTTCATCTAATTTAATTTGCTTTTTAATGTTCTATTTCCTCTGTAGCTATATATATTTGATTTATATATAACAAAAAAAATATAAGCATATGAGATTATAAAATTCATTAATACTGCAAAACGCCTATTTAAAAGTTACTAT
The DNA here is from genome assembly GCA_021605095.1 of Caerostris extrusa. NCBI lineage: Eukaryota > Metazoa > Arthropoda > Arachnida > Araneae > Araneidae > Caerostris > Caerostris extrusa. The sequence goes on from BPLR01005050.1 coordinate 366, forward strand.
TAAGGAAAAATAATGGCTTATAGAAAAAAAAGAAGAAATTAAAACTAATACTCGGAATATTAATTTTATTGAACCTTAAAATATTGGAAATAGTTCTCTAAATAATTATAATCTAGTTTTATACATTTGTTTTTATATATACTAAAATATAAATATATGAGATTGTGAATTTAAATAATACTGCAAAGCGTCTATTTAAAGTTACTATCCAAGAAGAAAAATAATGGTTTTATAGATAAAAAAAGAAATAAAAACAAAAACTGTGAATAATAATTTATTGAACCTTAAAATATTGGAAATAGTCATTTTTCAGATAATTATAATGTAGTTTTATACCTTTGATTTACATATACAAAAAATATAAACATATGAGATTATGAAATTAAATAATGTTGTAAAACGTCTATTTATAGTTACTACTAAGAAAAAATAATGGTTTATAGATAAACAAAAAGAAGAAATTAAACCTAAAACTTGGAATTATAATTTATTGAACCTTAAAATATTGGAAATAGTTCCTCCCAAATAATTTTCCTAATTCTGCTGGTAGACATAATAGTTAATGGATTTTCATAAGTATACATGTCGCTGTAGGCTGTTTCAGCTGCGGTAGAGTTTAGCACATTCCTATTGGTAACATAAACACTACGATGATAAACGTTATTAACTTTAGGACATTGTGTCTCCCATCGAAAATTTACTCTAGGGCATGGAGTAATAGCCCGCGTTCTGTAACTTATGAAAATATCCCATGTTTGAGTTCGGTAGGGGAGCTTGTTAGATAAGGTCATTAATTTAATTATAAAGGGATCTGTCAGTTGAGGGTCATTTATTGAGATACGATTGACAAATGCGTATTCAATTGAATTAATCAATGTCAAGGTAAATCATGTTTATTTTATTCAGAGTTAACATAAAAATATCACTTTCTTACAATATACGTTTATTAAAATATGATTTTCTTTGTTAAAAAGTTCACTGCAATACCTCCAATTTGATTAATAATTAAAGTATATGCCTTTTAAATGTTATTTATTGCCATTTATTGAGATACGAATGACAAATGAATATTCCAATTTGTCGAGGTAAATCATGTTTATTTTCTTCAGAGTTAATATAAAAATATCAATTGCTTGCAAAATACGTTTATTTAAAAGGAATGAAAAGATTTTCTTTATTAACAAGTTTGACTGAAGTGCCTTTAATTTGATTAATAAGTAAAGGCTATGTCTTTTAAATGTTATTTATTGTCATTTATTGAGATACGAATGACAAATGAGTATTCCAATTGAATTAATCAAAGTCAAGGTAAATCATCTTTATTTTTTCAGAATTAATATAAAAATATCAATTTTTTACAAAATACGTTTATTAAATATGATTTTTCTTTGTTACAAGTTGACTGAAATACCTCTAATTTGATTAATAATTAAAGACTATGCCTTTTAAATAACCATTTTAAAGACATTGCTTATTAAGGAAGTAAGTACATAATTAGCATCAATGATAAAATAATGCTACTTCAAAATGTCATGGTCTTAATAGAATATTTGCATTTAATTATTTAAAACAATTAATATTTAGCAATTCAAATATTTACATTTAATATCTACATCATTTTTTTCTTGAAATATCTATTTAAATCAGCTAACTGGTTTTGTTTCTTCCTGGGATTGTATTTATTTTGCTAGATATCATTTACTTTTGCAATTAAGAATTGTTTTTAGGTAAATACCATAACCTATTTCATTTATTCGAACAATGTCCTTCCTTGAAAATCGTGAACCAGTAAATATTTTCAAATTTTCACTATTGGTATACTTAAAAGAAGAAATTTTAGCGTTTTGCATATTAAAAACAATACCAGTATAAATATATGTATACCATAACGAATAGTGTATTGAACGAATAATAAGTAAATATACATGAGTTTTCCACATAATCTTTTTCACGTTAGTACAAGCTTTTAAATCTTCGGAAAATGCCTGGATTTCTCTAAAAATATTATGATTTATCAGTAACCAGTAAGACACAGCTTGATGTATCTCTCCAATTAAGTGAAACTCCTTACATTCCAGTACCATAATTACTGGCAATGAAATATGCTGAATAAGGGAATGTTGCATATCTCCAATAATCTCAACTGATGCACGATTAGTATGATTCAAAATTGTCATTTTAAAAATTATCAATTGTTGATATTAGTCCACGCCATTTTGTATTTTCAATGGATGGTTAAGATGGCTATTTAGAAGATTTTAATGACAATATAAGAATTGTATTACGTGTATAGTTCTCAAAAATGACACTTATATTGTCTCATTAGAATCTAAACGCTGCCTTTTCCATATTTTGTACGCGAGAGAAGGGAAGTTCCACAAATCTTACAGCATTTTTAAAATTGATATTCCATTGTTGTACTCACTCTTTGTGTAAATTTAAATACGTTTTTGGATATTACAAGAATCTAACAGCAGAATGTAATTTTTTTTTTGAAGCATGCCATAAGTCGGGCGGCCATCTTTGCATTGGCACTATGTCAAAAAAAAAAAATCTACATTTATCTGATATTCGTAATTTAATCGTATATATGATACTCGTAATTTAGGAATGTGCTTATAATTGCTAAAAATATTGGATTAATCTTAAAATACAGAATTCAGTCAAACTAAATTGGTGATTTCTTTGTAGGGTATCATATGATTTAAAAGCATTTACCACAAAAGTGGTAGATTTTGTAACATTATAAAGGACATTTTATATGTCTAAGAAGAAATTCATATTTGATTTTGCAGAAATAAAATCATGAAATAAAATCTATTACATTTACCAAAGTTTTAAGTGTGAAGAGTGACATTATACAAAATTTAACTGGTTGTCTTGTAAAGGACTGCATTACATATAATTATAGCCGCGCAACTTTTACTTTATGGCAGAAAAAGAAAGATAATATTTTCCTGGAGAAAATATACACATTGCATTGTAGAATAATGTTTAAAAACCATGAAATGAATTATGGTAGTAAATACGTAGTAAGGTCAAATTCTTTCGGAAATATTTGTCTATAGTCATTAATATGTTCACTGGAAGGGAAATTACTTTTTCTGAGGGGAACAACATTACTGAGGAAGGTCCGAGCCACTTAACAATTCCATTATGGTATGCGGTAAAAACATATTGTTATGTCAAAGTACTGTTTTATTTATCATGTTTTAAAATGTCGTCTTTGAAAAAAGATTAGAGAAATCACTATCTGAGGCCCTTGAAGATGCTGAAGAAAACATGTGCAAACTATGCAATTAAAAAAAAAGCTGTGTCTTAAGCGTTTTTATCAATGTTGCACATGCATTGGAGATGGCTCTTCTTTTCCAATGGATGGCCCTTCTTTCCGATGGGCATACTTTTTTGTCGAGAGTGATGGACACATTCGACAAATTATGCGCATTATTATACAACCAACCAACCGACGCAACTGAACTTTGAATTTCACCTGGGAGTATTCACAGCATTCTTCATGATTTGTTTGTGTTTGCTTACTAAGGGTTCCAAAATATTATCCTTTGAGAAAATGAAAATGAGGGTGACAGGATGGCCGACAAGGGGAGATGATTGACGTGACTGACGCAAATAACAACTTCTCGCTGAAATTTTACAGGTGATGAGACATGTAGCTTTTTCTGATGGGTATTTCAGATAAAACATTAGTTGGTTGAATGGAAGTCAAAAAGATCGCCAAGTAATTAAAACTTTCACTTGGATTAAAGCAGGAATAAAGTGACGTTGAAGGTGTTTTAAATTACAAGTTTGTGATTCACTACAAATTTATTTCTCAAGGACAGACTTCCAACAAATAATTTATTCTGGAGATTCTTAGACGGCTATCAAAATCACCTGATTGAACGAGACGAATAATGGTCACAGAACTATTTAGTTTTATTTCATGACTATGTCCATGCATATCTTTGATTTTCAAAAAAAAATACCTTAGCAGGCACACTATTACTTCCCCAAAACATCCTACCTATCCTTCTGACCTATATCAACAGATTGGTTTTATGTTTCCGAGATAAAGCTACATACCGAAAATGGTTTCCAGGAATGTTTTGAATATTTGTACGAATGCTGGAACAGATGTCTAGATGCAGGAGTACAAGAAAGGAAATAAGATAAAAATATTGTACATATTTTCAATAATTTGCCATTAAACAATATTGACTTCACGCTTTATTTTTCACTAAGTACCTTAATAGTGCAGTTTGTTATTAACTTCTTACATTTAATTGTAAACAAACGCCACAAAGCAGCTATAACACTTAATTTCAGTTTCAAAACTCGGTAACACACTTGGATTAGGATCAATAAAACGTATTATCGAAAAGATCCATTATAGCGTTTCAGATTTTCTAACGGTTACAAGAGTAGTAAAAACCAATTCAATTCCGTCAGGAAAACACAGTACTAGTGGAAAACCATGGCAATTTCTATGCCTTCATTCCCCATAACTAGGAGATCTCCTAATGCAAATCCGAATCCAATGTCCCCCTGGTGAACATCAGGAAGTTTGATGGTGGTTTTAGCAAGGTTAATAGTCGATTTAGTCCGGCAAATTAAATCTCGGAGTAGGGGAGTTGTTTATGCAAATGAAGCGCGTATACGATTGATAAATCGTGAGGCCTCTTTGTTGATTAGACCCCACGCTTCGCATTGTATGAAGTAGCCGGAGATTGTCGCAGGCATTAGGAATCCGATCGAACTACTCCTCTCGGTTGGCCGCCTTGTGTAGGCATTACAGAGTTGATAGCTTCATTACCATTCGAAGCGAGATCTGATTGGGGTTATTCTGATGATTCTTAACGGAAAGTTACTTTAATTAACTCGGAAAAGGATCCATAACTAGAAATAACAGGGCTTACGCAAACTTCGAGAGGGTTTATTTATTCCTCAAGGTATCGATGGTATTTGTTTTTCGATACCATTAGCGGATTTGAAGCTGGGTCACATTTAATGATGTGCTGGTAAAATTTTAAGGATAAGTCCTTTCTAATTCATAAAATTCAAAAAGCATGATCGATTTCAAGTAAAGTTTGTTAAGGATCAGTCAATTTTTGTTGACAAATATGAATTAATTTCAGATTAATTCTATAAATGTATGTCTATTAATCTTAAAATCATGCAATTTAATTTATAATATTTATTTAAACATTGGATATTTCCCTAAAATATCTGATGGAACTTCTTCCTTGATTTGTCAGCATTAGCTTAGCTTAGAATACTTTTATTACCATTTAAATCAATATTTGAATAGATGTTATTTATGATTCTAACTTCGAAAGCTTCTATGATTAATTTACAAAAGAATCCATTACCGGAGATAATAATAATTAAACTAAGCAATACGAAATTTTTTTTAATGTGAAAACAGCCATTTCTTACTAATCTTGGTGCGCTGAACACAAAAATGGTAATTAAAAAAAATGACTGTTTAGAAGATACGGAGGTAATATGTTCCCTCAGTTTTCTTGAAATATAAAGAAAAACTGAAAACGGAAACTTGAGAATATGCAAATTTATATAATATAACTTACAAATTATAATAATTTGTAAATTATGTAGCAATGTTTACCAAATTAAATGAATTAAAATATGTATTTCATATAGGCTTCTATGATCAAACATGTTTCAGTAAGATTTAGAAAGACAGTTCATTTGACATTAAATTTAGAAGCTTTTTAGCTATTGTTGAGTAAAAACTTTAATTAGTCTACAGGATACGATGCAAGTCTGGATGTTGACACTGTTTAAAGCATTGGCTCTAAAAAAAAAAAAAATATAACTGTAGTAGTAGGCGGTGTTTTTGTGAGAGAAAGAAATAATTGCAGTGAATTTTCAATTTATATAAACATATTATATATTTTAAAGCTGTGATATTTCGTAAGCGAGTTAAATAACTTCGTAAACGAGTTAATTGAGTTTGTAATATCTTCTGCTATATATATAAAGTACAGATATTAGAAGCCAAAAAATATTCCATCACTACCTTTTTGGTAAGGACATATAATATTTATTGTTGATGCAACATGCGGCATCAGGACAAGCTCTTTGCCTCAAATATATGCTGTAATTCGTGTTCAAGAAAGCGTTCCATGTTATTATTGCAAGGCTAAAAGAAAAGGGCGATGTCATTCGCCATTCCTTTGATTTGAAGGGAACAAAATGATCACATAAATGACTGTTATTTTTGCCTGGTCCAATCTCTTCGAGGAGGAATTAGAAGGAAAATCGTAGAAAGTACAGTACCCGAATAAATCATCTGGTATGCATTCAATTCGCGATCCTGAAGGGTTTCCCATTTTGGAAATTCCAAATGAATTTTTCATTGATCTAGTAGAAGAACAAGAATCAATTTCATGTGATGTTCTCCAGTCTTTTACATCTATTGCTGAATGTAATGATGATGCTACACCTACACCCCAAATTTTGCCACAATAATATGATTAGAGTTCTCCAAGACTAAGACATGGTTAATTGCATCGAGATTTAGTGAATGGAATTTAATCCAAAAAGATGTCCAAGTGACTTAGTTTTACAGTCGTCATGGACAATTTCTGTCTTATTTTATACTGGAAGAAATTCTTTTTCTGATGACTTAATGACTGCTATCAAAGTAGAACATGAACCTTCGCAATTGCCGTTATTCATTCATTCATTTAAAACAAGTCTCAAGGCAGTATTGATTCAAAACGTAAATCATCTTCCGTCCAATTAAAATGGAACTCTGTTTCTATGAAATGATCTTATGAAAATTTTAAACCTTTGTTGAATTGCCATCAATACAAGTACAGCCGGCATATTTGTGGTAATTTGAAACTAGCAATTCTTCTCATGAATATTAATTAGGACATGCAGCAGTTGCTTTTTATTTGCGTAGGACATTACAGCCCAAACGTTATGCAAAAAATTAATATTAAAAACGATAAAATGTTGGAGAAAAAAATTTGCAAAATCCACTTTTATTAGATGCAAAAAAAAAAAAAACATGCTAACATACTACACATAAACTTGGTACAATGAGAAATATTGTATAAACAATGGATAAGAGTTGATAAGTCTTCAAGTGCTTAAATAATAAATTTCCTGCAATCAGCGAAGTTGAATTGAAATAGGGAATTCTCATTGGCCCACATATCTATAAGCTCTTTAAAATGCAAATTTTGATAGCATATTTCCAAGCTCGGAACGCGTTTCGTCCTGTTTCCAATAAATTTCTTAGGAAATGTAAAGCCACATGACTGTAATGAATTAGTGATGAGCATTTTGTCTGCATACAACAAACTTGACTGCAATACTACTCTAAAAATGCATTTCCGGCAGTGACATTTGTATTTCTCTTCTGAAAACTGTGGCCATGTTAGAGATAAGAACGGTAATCATTTTCACCAGTACATTGCTGAAATAGAGATAATATACCATGGGAAATCGTCCACTACAATAATGGCAGACTACTGTTTGACAAATTCCAACGATGATTTTAAAAAAGCATAAGTGGTGTAAAGTGGTAAAAGCATAAGTGGTAAAGCGACCCCATAACATAAAATAATATAAATGCTGACATATTGAAAATATTAAGATACGAATATCTTATTAATAGAAGCCAATTTCAAATTCCCTTTGTCATATTCGTATTCAGCAATTCAAAATTTATAATAAATTGCTAGTTTCATCTCAAAGAACAAAATTTGATCAAAAATTTCATTTTCATTCAATGTTATCAGTGATTCGCAGCCAAACGTTATATTAAAAACTTTTAAATTGTTTAATTAAACAATATTTTTAAAAAGTTACAAAAATTTTACAGCTAATCCTGCTTAACTAATTTCTTGTTAAGCTATTCTCTGTAGACATATGAGAATTGATAGCTTTCTTACTATTCGAAGAATAATCTGATTAAGGTTGTTCCGATGATTCTTAACGAAAAGCTACAGCAATTTTGGAAAAGTGTAAATAACTGGTTAAAACTATCAGTTATACTCACTTAAATAAAAATCACGTGATATCAGTTCTAACAAGAAATGAAGATAGTTTTAAGGAAATAATTTTCCATATTTCCAAAGGCCAACAAATGTTATCAAAACAAAGAAAATTTGATTTCGGTTCATCTATTTTTTAAGTCAGTGTTAATAAATTACAGCAAAATAAATAAAAAAAATTATTTCAGTATATTAAATATTTAAAAAGTTTAACTTTAAAACTGTTCGAAAAACGATTAAAATTAAACAGAGATCTGATCATTCATTGACTTTAACGGATAGTGAGTGCTAATAAAACACCACGAGACTGAACACCATGAAAATTGAAACACCACGAGAGGATAATTTTATTAGAAATAACATCGTATATAATTAAAATTATTGGCAATGCAGAACAATTATCTTACAAATAAACAATATTGAATCATTAAAGATAATGAAAATCCTACTACTGAAAATTTCTTTAAGTATTGAGTTGTATACTTAGGAGCCGAATATTTGATTTTTTTAATCATATTGTCTCAATGACATAATAGATCATTGTGTAAGAAAATCACACATGAAATCAAATATTTTCTCAGTACCTTTCTGTCCTGATATTCCTACAAGACAATACTTGATCACAAGTTGATATTAATTTCAAAAACGAGTTGTTTAGCGTGCTATCGATGTCAAAACATATGCTGTTTAATATGTTCTGATAATTGACTCTGTATTGAATTAACTTTGAATCAATAAAAATTATCTGTGGTATTTTTAAATTTAACTAGTTGCTGTTTACTTCTTTTGTTTGATGTACGTAATTTAACAAGTTGTTTAATCTTTTGCAGCGCATTGATTTGTGAAATTAAACTTAAAAATGATATTATATAAATTTCAATTCGAAGAAATTTTAATAAATGATTTTGTGGGATTCAAGAACTGCTGTGATTTTAGTTATAAAATATAATAATTGTGATATGTTTAAAAAATTAAAGTAATATGCAAATATTTATTTAATCGTAAGTATTTAAATTATGCAAGTTTTTATGTTATGCCCTACATAGTTACAGGAAAAAAATAGTACAAAACTAACACAGTAAATATATACAATTAATAATTTGAGAAGTACACCGCATATAGATTATCTATGATCATATATCTTGATAAAATTATTAAATGAATAATTTGCTAAAACTAATTTGATTGTTTTATGAGAAGAAATTGGCGATGGTTTAATCTAACTATTATTAAATAATTTATTAAAATAAGCTTAGTAAATCCTCTATGAAATACATTGATGAGAGAAATATGAAGGTAAAAAGAATATTACTTGCTTATTGAAAATAAAATTTATTGTTAATTGTAACTCATATGCATGTTTTAAAATAAAATGAATATAAATATACAAAATTACACTTTTAAACATTTTTGAAATTCTTATTATTTCGCCATTTACTTTAAATTTAAGAACAGATTTTAAATATATTATAATACATTTGATTGAAAATGGAATTCATAATTTAAATTTATTGATAAAGACTCATTTTTATAATCAAAAATATCAAGTTATTTATTTTATATCCATTTTTAATTTTGTTAATATTGGCAATTATGATGCATGGACAATGTAGCTTTTAGCTACTTTGGATGAAGTATGTGTCACATTACTGTTAAGGATGAAGATGGATGATTTTAATAATAAAAAAATCACGATGAAATGATCGATATATCTTCATAAAATCTTAATTATTAGTGGTGTTTTTAAATTTAAATAGTTAATCTTTTTTTATGAGGATCAATAAAAGTTGGCATAAAAAATGCTATGAATAAAGTTTTGGAAAGAAACTGGTACTATCAGATATGAAGTGGGTGGTGTAGTAAAATTAAGTTGACAAGTTTACTAAGAAAAAAAGAAGGTGAAGATAATTATTTGAAAGAAGAGAAGTTTTGATAACTTTTCTTTACTTTATAAGTACCTGTATTATCGCTGCCCTCTTAATAAATGAATGACAAGCTTGAAAAAAAAACTTGAAAAAAAATTTGGAAAAGTTATTTTTAGATTTATTTTTTTTTAATATTTCTTAGTTTTGCTTTCCGAAGTAGCAAGTATTGACGGGACCAAATCGTGAGTATTTCACTTAAAGAATGCTGGGTGAATCATTTTTCATTTCTGATAATCCTTAACTGAAGGCCACACCCAAGAGTGTTAAAACGATACCAAGATGTGACATAGCATCATTAGACATAGATAACGCTGGGAATTTTGATGTAAGATTGGATAGGTGTGAAAACAAGCATGAATTTTGGATTCCACAAAAAAAAAAAAAAGATCTATTATTTCTTTTGAAGTGTTGCATAATCTCTTTTGTACGTTTTTAAAATAGCTTTGCATGTGTTTCTATGTATAGTTATAATTCGATTTTCGAAGATTATAGTTGGATTATGGAGCAGTTTGGTTTAATTTATATGTATTAAGAGCCACTCACGTGAGTATATAAATTATACTTAAAATTTATTTTTGCTACGGATTTAATCTTTATTTTTCTTTAATCTCATGCACGCCACTGAAATTGGTGTAACGGAAATTTGAAATGACTAAAATTATTCGATGCATTGTTATAAAATCGATGTCAATAGGCAGATAAATATAAAATTCATATTACATTCTAAATAACCAAGAAATAAAAAGGTTAAAATTCATCATTTTCTTCGAGTAAAATATCTCTAATGAGCAGAACATCTTTCTAAATTATACAGATTAAAAAGTAAGTAAAAGGTCTAATGCAATAAACGTAACTTTTGTATGTTAATTTTATCAAAAGCTAAAAACACTCAAGACAAACCATTAACAAGTCCTATAAGCATTTCAAAATAAAATTAAATAAAAAGTCTAACTTATGATTTTTTTTAAATTCCTTTAGTTCTTTCTAATTAAGACAACATAAGAATGAACAATAAAATTTAAAATGGCAGTTTTCAAGGATAATTTTTTAAAGTTTGAAAAATTAAACAGATATTAATCTTTTATTACTGCAAATTTGTTAATTTTTTACATAACAGAATGAAAGCTATCATACATTTTCCTAAAACATTTTTTTAACTGTTTTTATTTAATTGCTTTTCAAAACCTGATTGAGCCTCTTTGTGACTGAATAGTATGTTTCTATACGTTTCTGTTACTATAATTCTAACTAGGTACAGAGTAATACGATTTATTTGTAACTAAATCTAGTAGGCACCCTACCAATTATCTACATGATGTCTATTAATTGCTATAGATGCATATTTATATGATAATTAAATGATATCTACATGATTAAATATAACATTATGATATATTTAATCATGCATATTCATAATAATATACATGATCAAATGTATGATTATTTTGCCCTTTACCACACTTACAAATAAAGTAGAAAATGTATTTTTCTATTACATGATTATCATGGATTTTTTCAATTTTTAGTATTTATGAATTTGAATTTTTATTATATGAATTTTTTCAATTTTTAATATTTATGAATTTGAATTATGATTATATGAATTTTTTTCATTTTTCGTAATAGATAATATTTGTTATTTATCACGAAAACGTTATAAAAAAACAGATATCAACTCACCAAAAACAGTCATCACTTGTTCCCTGGAATCTTGGCCTGCCAGTGACGTCACCAAACATGTGTATTTCCGCTGAGCTCTGTAGAAGGTTTATGTATCCTCAACGCCCTAAACCGGGAATAAGAATCGGCCGTGTTGACGGCGAAGTCCAGATCCAGGCGATTTTTCAAAACACCCGACGTGTATCTGTTGTTAAGCTCAGGAATCCACTGGTACACAGGCTCCAGGTTGTTCTCGAAGAACCATTTGACGACCAGCCTCAGATCGTTTTCGTTATACACATACTCGCAGTCTAAGACCACGTAGTCTTCTGTTCCATTCTGGATCCACCGTGGTACGGAGAGACGGCGGATTTCTACAGCGTTAGTCACTGAAACAAAAAAAAAAAATGTCGATTAGGCACATTATTCTAATGATGTATAAAAAAAAAAAACCAAGTCAGAATTTTAATGGTATTACTTTATTCATATTTAAATGTCTTTAAATTCTTTCTTCAAATTTCTTTTTTTTTTGTTTTGTTATTTTAGTAATTTTTTTTCACCTTTCTTCATTTTTAGCATTCTTCATTTTTTTTAATATTTAATGTGCACCTCTCATAATGAAATAAGATCACCTATCCTTCAATCTAAAATCCATTTCATCTCATAATGATGCTCTTCATCATAAACTGAGATCATCTCTTCGTCAATTCACAAACCATCATGACAAAAACTAACTTAATCTTCTGGGCATATTTTGCTCACGAATAACTTTTCTTGGATAATTGTATAGAAAAAGAGGAACTTATTATTATTAATAATATTTATTTAAAATGGTATATAAAATACAATATATATACATATACTTAGCTCGTAGTAAATATACTTAGCTTTTTATTTACTGGTTGCATATGTATTTGCATAAATTGTTGTTATATAAAACTTAATTTATACATCTTATGTATTTCAGTAGGTTAGTTTCCTTTTTAAATTAATTTAATTTACTTTATATGGGTTGGAGTTACTTTCAAATTTTTTTTCGGAAAGTTGAGGAAATCATAAAATATAAAAATCTTTAGTAATTAATAATGGTAATTTATATGATAAATTTTAAATGATTTATTATATAATTATCATTATTAATTACTAAGAAATTAGTTAAGAATCTACTAACTTAATTAAGAAATTAGTTAAATGAATTGCTTATTATTCAATGTCTTATTGGTTCAATGTTTTTATTTCGTAAGTTGTTTTTAAAATATAAAATATAAATGAATATAAATATAAGTATAATTTATATAATAATATTTTTTAAAATGCAAATGATATTTAGTTATTTGTCAATCGGCGCTGCGAATATCAAGGAATAAAAAATAAAAAGTAGTTAAAAATATCTTTAAAGTCATATTTTTCGTATTGCGAACAAGATGGATCTTATTACAGGAATCGATTAATCCTGTTTACTATATAACATTACTATATAACACATCTAAACTATATAACAAAACTTAAAAATATTCTTAAGTTTTTACATCATTATTTTTTTAAAATATTCCAACATCTTAATTGATAAAAATGCTATATTCAATTTTATATTATTTGCAGATCATACGCTTAACAGTATATTTCTTAAATGCTTTATAGTGCATCCACTTCTTTAAAATTCTTAAATTATAAAAATTAGAAACAAATACAGCATACATTTGTTGGATCAGTTTAGGATCATGTTTCAATTTCTTTATAATACTAAATTATGAAACACATATTCTGTAAAATGTGAAATGTGAATATAAATTATGAAACATATATATATATATATATAACTGATAAAAATATTAAATGGTAAGTATTTAAGAATATTGGTAAGTATAAATATAGTAAAAATCCTGTATAGTAACTATATCCCTGTAAACAGATATATAGTAACATGGTATGAAATATAGTAAACATTCAAATCTAAAATGGTACATTAATATGTCTTCAAGCAATATACATTTGCTTCACCCACCAAGAAATTCCTAGTATTATCTAAGATCGTATGAACGTAACATCGTATGAAATATAGTAAACATCCAAATCTAAAATGGTACATTAATATGTCTTCAAGCAATATACATTTGCTTCACCCACCAAGAAATTCCTAGTATTATCTAAGATCGTATGAACGTAACATCGTATGAAATATAGTAAACAACCAAATCTAAAATGGTACATTAATATGTCTTCAAGCAATATACATTTGCTTCACCCACCAAGAAATTCCTAGTATTATCTAAGATCGTATGAACGTAACATGAAATATAGTAAACATCCAAATCTAAAATGGTACATTAATATGTCTTCAAGCAATATACATTTGCTTCACCCACCAAGAAATTCCTAGTATTATCTAAGATCGTATGAACGTAACATCGTATGAAATATAGTAAACATCCAAATCTAAAATGGTACATTAATATGTCTTCAAGTAATATACATTTGCTTCACCCACCAAGAAATTCCTAGTATTATCTAAGATCGTATGAACGTAACATCGTATGAAATATAGTAAACAACCAAATCTAAAATGGTACATTAATATGTCTTCAAGCAATATATATTTGCTTCACCCACCAAGAAATTCCTAGTATTATCTAAGATCGTATGAACGTAACATCGTATGAAATATAGTAAACATCCAAATCTAAAATGGTACATTAATATGTCTTCAAGCAATACACATTTGCTTCACCCACCAAGAAATTCCTAGTATTATCTAAGACAATTTTCAAAGTAAAATATCCTTTTTTTTTTTCCTTTGAACGTAAGGAAGAGGATTTATTTTATTTCAAAGTAACTACTGCAGCATAAAAATTGCATTCTGGGTCACGTCCTATGGAAATTCTATTTGTGCAGTGATGTTTACTGTTATTTAAATGGTCCAAAGGTTACTGGCAAAGCTTTTAAAGGAATGCGAAAAAACCCACACTTCTATATTACTTCATCGTGAACACAATACCTACCATGGAATATTTTCGATGAATAAAAGATCAAACATAGTAAAACTTATTTTACTCTTAGCCAGGATTTCCTTTTCGGTTTTGTTTCTTTTCGAAATAGAAGAATAGAGCGTGGTATGAATATTTGTCCATTTACGAAAATATTCTTTGACTTTTTTACAGGACATTTTTTTTTTTTTTTTTGTCCTCAAACGCAAATAAATAAAATTATCGATGATTCATATTGAATATGTTATAAAATATGAATCGACAAAACAAGCTTTATAATAAACAAAACTATTGTTTATTTGTGATTTTAATATTTGTGATATTGTTTGTCGATTAAGAATTTTACATTTAAAATTTTAATGATATTTTGCAATAAGTTTTAAATATTTTTTAATAACAATTTTTCACTCTAGGAAACCTTTGCTCCTTCTGAATCGAGACAGTTAACGAGCAGGTAGTTTCAGTTTAACTCTGTTGATGCATAGTCGACACTAATAACAAAATGAAGGAGCAACTGTGGTTATTGTGACACGTGCTTATGAGGTATTATTTTTTCTGTGTTTTGGTTTTAATTTACTGGATTTCCTGGAATACAACAAATGCAAGAAATTATACTTGAAAGTCATTCAATAATCTTGTGATCAACATTATCATTTTAATGTTTGTGATTTGACCGTGTCTTTACAAAGGGCTTTATTGTATAAAAAAATCATCCTGAGATATAAGAATTAAATAATAAATATCTGACTATTATAGAAAAGGGAATATTTTTTCTTTGGGACATTGAATACAACCTATGCGAGCAATTATACTTTGAAAGTCTTTCTCTCAATTATCCCTGTTTTACTGTGTGGTTTGCACGTGTAAATACAAAGTTCGTCTATGTACAAAAAAAATCTCCTGAAATTCAAGTACTAAATTAAGAAAATATTTAACGTGTAGAGAAGGGAGAATTTTTTTCAATTTGACACCTTGCATTTCATAGAATTTAAGTAATGCTCGAGATTAACATCAAAAATACAATCTATTTTAATAGACGAGACATTTACACATGTTGTTCTAACTACCATCCAATCTCCTTGTCTTTGAGAGCAATGATTACAAGTATGTCACTAACGCGAATCACATGTCTCTCTGCACGTATAAGATAGGCACGAGGCAATTGCTACCATTCTGCTATAAATTAATAAATTGTAATTTTCAATAAATTCGATCAATTGAACATTACTCATTCTCTAAAAGAATTTAGTATTAATATTTTTACATTGCAAAACATAATTAAAACATGTAATTTAAATTAGCTGTTTCACTTGCAATGTTTTGAATTAGCTCTTATATTTTAATGGTAATGTTCCGATTAAATTTAAATTTAATCATTAATATGAAATATTTAGATGGGCAATTATAAAATTCTTAATGATGTTATTATTAAAAATTATTTTAATATTCTAATTAAGTTTTTTTCGGCAATTCAAACTTATATTGATTGTATAAAATAATCTTAATGAAACATAAAATATGAATTAAACAGCAAAATTATATCAAAACTGTTTCACGATATTTGTAAGGTAAAAAAAAAACTATGTTAATATATAAATATTATTCGTTTAAGAAAAACATTATTAAAATTTAAAAAATTCGGAAAAATATTTTTATTATGTACATTTCAAAATATAATTACATTAATTTTATATTTTATTTTTTAACAATCAAAATTAAAACTTATCAGAAATACAATTTCATGTTAGTATTTGCATGATTTAGTTAATGGTACTGATAACGGTTCAGGTGAATGTAAAACACAATTAAATTAATTTTATTACAAAATAGCACTTTTTTTTTTTACAAAATTATCAATATTATGAATAAAATACTAAAAATAACAATTGCGAGAAAGGTAAAATTACGAGAGAAAATTAAAAAGAGAAAAAAAATTTAACGATTATACAGAATTAATTTTTTTCTTTGTCACCAAAGCAAAGAAAAAAATCGATAAATAATAAACTGTATATAAATTAAAAGTAAAATAAAATAAAATTAATCCAAATCATTGCCGCTGTTTATCTTTAATTTATGTATAATTTAGTTATCTCTTATCAATGTTTTTAAATGTAACAATTATAAAATATTTACATATTTTCACTTTTTCTAATTTATTATTAAAACAGTTTTTTTAACAATTTCAGTAAAATAACTGAAAAGTTTGTAATGAAAATAACTTAGAAAACTTAAAAACTATTTTGCTTGTGTTCATGTTATTTTCGAATCAGATTAAAATTGTAGTAATTTATAATATAACGATTTTCACACTCTTAAATATAAATAACTTAAAGTTGAGCAAAATAACTAGAAAAGTTATCTTAAACAGAGATAATCTTAACCTAACCCCAGAAGCTAATGTTTTATAAATATTTAAAAATTATATTAAATTATCAGAATGAAAAAAAGTTTAATTTGCTTTTTATGCAAAAATATTTTTTTCTACAAAATTTATTCCTATATAGCTATTTATATTGCACTATGATAAATTGTTTTAATAATAATTTTGTAGATAATATTAACCCATGCCCAGAAGCTAATGTTTTATAAATATTTAAAAATTATATTAAATTATCAGAATAGAAAAAAATATTTCATTTGCTTTTTATACAAAAATATTCTCTAATATAAAATATTCTGTAGCTATTTATACTACATCATGATATATTGTTTTAAATTTGAGCAATCCCCCCAAAAAAAAAAAAAAAAAATAAAAAAACTCCAGATAAAGATTTATAGAAGTGTCACAACTTAGTTTGACTCTGAATATTTAAAAATTATATTAAATTATCAGAATGAAAAATATTTTTCTCTACAAAATGTATTCCTATATAGCTATTTATACTACACCACCATGATAAATTGTTTTAAATGTGGGGCCCTGTCCCCCAAAAAAATAGAAAAAAACCAGATAAAGATTTATAGAAGTGTCACGACTCGGTTCCGAGTGGAAAACTACTGTAAAATTTTATTGCCATTTTAAATCGCTCGTAAAGACCCCAAATAAAACAGTCCTTCAAAAGTGAAGAATTTTTGCGAGTTGCTTTAATACAAACTAGACAATTTAAAAGATTGTCTACGCGACAAAACTCCAGAAACAACCCATTTCGCTTCCTGTGCTGACCCAACTGTCGAGAGAAAAGAAAGTTTCCATTAAATATGAGTTTTTAGTCGATAAAGTTTGGAAACAGAAAATAACCGGAACGATTCGCTTTTACAATGGAACGAAAACGAAAAAAAAAAAAAAAAAAAAAAATGAGAAATAAAATTATTTTTAGCTATCCAAACTTTAAACAGGATTGTCACGTCAGTGTCAACTGAGCTCGTACTATCACGGATAAATATAGGGTAAAAAAAAAAAAAACTGGATAAAAACTGGGGAAAACTCAGTGGCATTTATCCTAGTTGCCCGAGGGTAAAATAGATTTTGTCTTCCCAAACAAAATAAAGAATTCCATAAACGTTTCTTGGTCTGAAGGATGAGTAATACCGAGGCAAGAAACTGATCGAGCTAAAAATTTGAAAAGAATTGCTTTCCACTTTCCAGCTAATGCAACAACAAATATAAATTATTATATTCTTCTTAGATGGTGGCCTGTTCTAACACTTCACTAACAACTTTTTCTTTTATTGGGCTGTGTGTGTGAAATTTACCACATGATGCTCAATACACGAGGTTAACTCGAACTCATCGATAATCAATGTTTATCAAAATAAACAAGGAAAAAATCTTAAAGTTTTTCCAAAGACATACACAGTTTTTATTTCAAATATATATCTTTTTTTTGGAAAATATTTTTAAGAACTTTTCTGTCCTATTTAGTAAAGAAAAAGGATCACATTCTAAATTTATCACACAAGTATGGTTTATAATATCTCCTCTTAAGGTACGTAATGCATACATTTTTCTAAAAAGGATTTTTATGTTAAGCTATAGATTAATTTTTAAAAAAATAATTTTAAATTCGACATGATTCTTAATTGTGTTAATATGGGTGGTAAAAATTTAATTTTTGTATAACATCACAATTAATTCATTAAGAAAATCATTTAAAGTAACGAAATAATCCTAATTAATATACCAATAAGTATACTACTGCAATTATAATTTTTTTTTTTTTTTTTATAATTGATGATAATTTTTTAACATGATTATAATACTTATTCCATTTTTTATTCATTTATATTCTTTAATTTTATTCCTTATATTGAAATATATTCCTTTTCCTATCGTTATATTTTCAAATATGTTAAATATTAATTTTCAGGTTTTGAAATCTATCTGAATATATTTCTGACTAACTGGTTCTTGAATATCACGAAGAAAATATAATCATGATAAATTAATTTATTTCCCAAAATTAATAAAAAAATTTAATACTTCCTCAATAAAAAAATACTGATTATTGACGTCAAAATGGCATTTAAACAGTTTATATGGAACTATACAAAAATTTTGCATCACATTTCATAAGTATCAGTCACAAACTTAGAAGTTATCCGGAAAAGTTGAAATACTCTTTTTTTACATAGAGTTATAAAAAAGAAAATTATCAACTATTGCAAAATTATGAATGAAAACGTTATGAACATAAGTTTTTCAATATTTCGACAACAACATCAACAAAAATATTTAAGAATGATTTTAAATGATTTCTTAAATTAATTTCATTTAAGCATACAAAAATTATTTCATGAATTTAGTATTTGAAATCAATATTTGATAATTTTGAAGAAAGTTATTTAGTTGTTTTAGCAAGTATTTCACAAAAATTATAATTACCTTTATTAATTTTGATGCAAAGTATAAGACTTTGGCCACTAAAAACTTGTATTGAAATATTTTATACATAGTAATTTATATTAATTTATATGCTCATCAATATATATTTGAAATAACTTGTAAAACATTAATATTGTAGTGTAAAATAATAAGTCATTTCAATTAGTAATTTAATCCTTTATTATAATTAAGAATTCCAAAGTCTATTAAAAGGAGCTCCTCTAATGAACATTCATGTCCAACCTTTTTCTCAAACAATCCATTATGCGATGCTTCGAATTTTAATAAGACGAAGCTTATCTTAAACTGAACATCAAACAATTTTTTTCAAACTCTTCCTTTTTCAGAAATCTTTTCAAAGTAATCCTGAGAATTCCTGCCTAAAGTGTCCCTGGCATTTTCCCGCTCGTATCACGTAATTACAACAGCTGTGTGTGTGGAAAGATCCCCGCCATTAGAAGCACTGCTAGAGCTATGCGTCGCGCAATGGCTATCGTGAGCAATTATGGGATTACTTCCCACTAAAGTTACGCGCACCTTCAAACATAGATGTGTGTATATATATATACAAACATATGAGAAATTCCGCTGAGGGGGAAAGGAATGTGAAAAGTATTTTCTACGTCTTCGAGTTATTCCTATAAGATGGAAAAGTTCCCCGGAGATTGCTTAAGGAGTCCAAATTGGATTTGAGATGGTGGTGGCATGGCAAAATAATCTCGCTACAATGTTGTTTCGCGGTCGTTTTCATACAGGTCTTGTTAATTAACCTACATACCCATAGGAACGTGATCTCGTGGCAGGTACTAATTAGTGATTATTATTTTCTAAATCTGTATTTAGAGTGGAATTTTTGCAATCTGCAGTATTCGAAACGTCGGAATTTAATTAGGGGTAATCTGCAAAAACAGAAGAAGTATTTTGACGTTTAAATGCTAGACCAGGGATATTAATTATTTTCCCGATAAAGTAACTTTCAGTTTTAAATGTAGCTGTGTTTGAGTATTTATGCACTTGTGATTTTCATTAGCTCAATATTCATTACAATTTTAATTATTTATTTTCTTGTATTACATGTAAATGCAAATAAAGATATTTTCTATGATTTTAAACAAATGAAATTGTGTAGACATGAATTTCTTGATTAATTTCATTTTTTTACAAAATCTATGTTATATTATTTTCATTACCTAAACAAGCATTCACTATAGCTCTTAAATAATTATTAGAAGTTTGTTCTAATATTAAATCGATAATTGAAAATTTAAAAAAAGAACGAAAATATTTAGGCATACTAAAATTAATATAAATTTATTTATCTACTTTTAATTAAATTCAATGAAAATGGAAATTTATGCATCTGCATTTAAATAAATATAACATAATCTTAATTGATAGTCATGTATGGATTTTGAAAAAGATAAATGGAACTTTATAAAATCATAAAATATAAATAAAAACATCATCTAGATAAAATATCAATTTAAAAACTCAGATAGAAATGCAGTTGGCTATTGCAAGTAAATTTAAAACATCATGAAAACTTTTTTAATTATTAGTATAATCATTTGGAATATTTTAATTGCCTGCTTTTTTTTTAGTAGAACTTTATGCACCATCCCCTATAAGAGCTGTAAAGAACAAATTTTGTAATTTTTGACAGACTTAGTAAAAGTTACTGTACACAATTATAAAAAATGTACACAATTAATAAACACAATTTTAAAAAAAAAAATGTTTCCTTTGTTGAGCAAAATTTCTTTATTTTGAGAATGCCAGAGACTTGATAAAATCTTTAAATAAAGAAAAAATTAATTGTATTTATTTTAGTTTTCATATACGTTAATAAATATTTAGTTTTATATGCAATGGATATTCAAAGTTGTTTGCCAAATGTCAAGAAATTTAAATGAATTCTATGGATAGCAAAAAAATCCAGAATAATTTATATTTATTTATTTTATTTCTATAAGTGTAAAAAGATGGAAACTAGTTTTTAATATGGGATTTTGAGACATTTTTGTTTATCGAGCAACTAGTTTGAAACATTAAAATTATTACAATCCCAACTACGAATGTGGTAGAGGGCTAAAAAATTAATCACATTTTTAAAGATTTTTATAACGTAAATCAGCATTTTATCAAACTTTTTAGTAGTTATAAATATAGATGTGTCCCCATCCACTTACATTTTCGAGAAAAGCAATCAGTTTTGTGTTATGTAGAAAGATAATACTTAAAGAACAGTACTTCTACTCAAGATAAAGAGCTTTCTTATTCTTTCTAAGCAGGCTGTTTGAAATAACAAATGCATCAGTCAGGCGGAGTGATGAATAGGAAATCGATAGATTGTCGCGGAAAATTTGCAAAGTAGAAGAAACTCTTTCCAGTAAATACATTTTCCTGGAGAAGAAACTCTATTTCTGAAGTATACTTTAAATAATAACTTCCATTACTGAAATTAAAAGGAACACTACAAGTGTGGCAAAGCATGTATTTGTCTTAGAATATAAAGAGAAAATGTTATTTATGGACATTGGGAGTTCTTAAATCAAAGCATTGATGAAGAAATGATGTTTTTCTGATATCTGATGTTGTAGAAAGAAATTTAATCAAAGAATTGCAATTATTCATAATGTACAGTTAATTTTTCAATATTTTAGAAATTCTTCATGGCGATTTAAATAAAAAAAAAGACAATTATAGAAATAGTTTAAAAATAAAAAAACGTAATTATTAATTTCAAATAGTTTAAAATAAAAATAAATGGATAGAAACTTATTAAATAGCATAAATATCTTTTTTTTATTTTATACATGTACAGCTTCACTGTAATTTTCCATTAAGATAGAAATTTACATTGCTTCTTAACAAATTGAAATATTTGCTTTGATTTATTTTGTGATAATTTTCATTCAAATAGTTTAAAAGAGAAATTAATGGGAAAAAAATTTATTAAATAGCATGAATATTTTTTTACGTTTTACATCTACAGGTTCACTTTAATTTCCTATAAAGATAATAATTTGCATTGGTGTTAAACAAATCGAAATTTTTGCTTTGATTTATTTCGTGATAACTTCATTTTAATCTTCACACATTTTTATATAATTCAACATGTTATATCAATTATATTTCAAATAAAATAACTTTGAAAGGTTCAATATGAAATATTTCGTAAATAATTGCACAAAAAGTAAAATACGTGGAAATATTTAAGCAAAAACTTTAAAAAAAAGATATTTTGAAAATTATTATTTTGGTTTGAAACTAAAACGAAGTTAACATTTAAAAATATTTATACATTATTTTTAAGTCATAAAAATTGAATTTTTCTTTAACTATAAAAAATAATTTAAAATTTATTTTTGTTATTTTAAGAGTATTTGTCATTAAAATATATATTACAACAAAATCATATAATTTGCAATAATATTACTACAAAACAATTTTATATTCCTAATATTTTTCCTTTATTGAAGCTAAATCTTTTGACATCCTATGATCACATCATCATTGTTGAAAATCCCTTCAGTTGTCAACATAAACACTTCAAGCTTAAGCGTAGATATAATTTATTTTTAAAATGAATATAATTTAAAAATAATTTTTTTATAAAGTATAATGTGTAATATATACAGCGATATAGAACGGCGAAAGTAAAATATGTAAAATAAATGAGCTATTAACAGATATTATATTTGAAGTAACATACCGTAATTATATATTATAAATGTCCAATATAAAAAATGCACAGATAGGTAAATAAATCAGTTTACATATAATTCCAATTAGTCTTTTTTTTATTTATTTAAAAGAAACAAATACAGAAATAATATGACATCAAAGTATTTTGTTCAAGCACCAATGAATAAAGTATTTATGCAATAAATCCTTTATAAGAGTAACAACTACATAAAAAGTTCAACTACATATTTGTGCTTTTGGGATCTAATAATACCCTAAAAATGGCATAAATCACGTAATAAGTATTCTTATTCTGGATAGAAAACCTTCTCCACCAGTGGGAAAACCCTTCATCCCTGAGCCCTACTTCCAAATTAGGAAGAACCATCTCATTCCAGCTTGTTATTCCAGTTCCGTACAAGTGTACTCTTGGAGTTAACACGCAAAAAAGCAATTTAACCGTATCCGTTAAACACTCGATTTTAATAAGGCATCGTGTACATGTACTGAACCACCCAGTGTGCATTGCTGAAT
Organism: Caerostris extrusa; assembly: GCA_021605095.1. Taxonomy (NCBI): domain Eukaryota; kingdom Metazoa; phylum Arthropoda; class Arachnida; order Araneae; family Araneidae; genus Caerostris; species Caerostris extrusa. The sequence continues at coordinate 24,004 of BPLR01005050.1, forward strand.
ATCGATAACTGGCTTTTTATTCCCTTTTCCAGCTAGTTCATAAGCACCATTGCAACAAACCCAACATGTAATATTTCTATTAAAATAAATGAATGAATTTGGCTCTAGAATAGTAAGTAGGCAAGACGTGTACTTAGCAACGTCTGTCTTGTGCGCTTTGAGTCAAGGTATTGACTATTTACCTTGTTATGCATTTATCGGTTATGCAAATGCAAGTTGACGAACGCGTTTTGATGGAAAGAAAAATGCTACTGCACGAAGAATTTTGGAATTTCTTTTTGATTTTCTTTTTTCCAGTTTCAGATTTCGATCGGAGGGCCTCAGATGGGAATCTCTTGCTTCCTGCTAATGGAATTCGTGCCCCACTGCTCCGTTTGGGAAGTTTCTCTGATATATATGCATGCAATTCTAACTTTTAAAGATAAAATATGACGTGTGTAAGAAAATAAATGGGGATAAGACATTTATCGGATAGGAAAAGTAAACCAGAGTGCTTTCTGAGACCTGGGTATAATGCATTCTTTCTTTTTTCATGTATTTGAATGCCATGGTAATGCTTAGAAAATTTACGCTAGCCAATAATATATTTCTTTTATTTTTCTATCATTGAAAATCTTTTCGCGCGAATCAATCTGGTAGAAATTATGTGTTATGACAATTGCATATTAGATTTGTTTTTATTTGTAATGTTTTTCGATTACACGAGTAAAAATTCTATCAATAAGAGTAATGCAGTATCGGAAAACATATTTTTATTATTGATACATGGAAATTAAATTAATCGATATTCTTAAATGTGTTTACATTTTATGTAAAACACATATTTATTATTCTTATCAAACTTAGTACATCTAACTGTCTTTTACTGATACTAATTTTTTTCTTTTACTGATTTTTGTTGTGTTAGCTTTTCATTTAATCAAATGATTTTGTTTTTTAATTTAAATTACTTTATAACTTTAATAAAAAAAATTTAAACTGTATTCCCCTATATGTTTATATTTTATTTTAGTCGTGTATTTTATTCACTTTCTGATTCTTTTAACATATTTAGTTATGAAAATTTTTAAACTACATGAAATGTGCAATACAAGCACAGAAACTAATGTTAAAATGAATGACTTGACTTAAAAAATAAATATATGTTCTAAAGTTATAACATTATATGTTTTCCATTTAATCTTTAATTGAAATAAATAATTTTCTTTCTTTAAACTATCTTTGTGATGCAATATCATATTATTTAGGGATATAATCTTTTGATACACTATATCAGATTATTAAGGGATACAATCTCTGGGATACAAACTATCATATTATTAAGGAATAATCTCTTTGATTTTATAAACATAATTGAAATAAACATGTAAAAATGACGATATAACTTTTATAAAGTTTATCCAAAGCGAATAAAGTATTTATTAGAATATTTTAAAAATCGATATTTATAACTATAAAATAACAATTATTATAACTTTGTAAAAATTACAATATTTTTAATCTGGTTTTAATGCGAGGCCCTTCTATTTCTTTGCTGACTTTAGTTGTTTCTAATTAAACTTTCATGGAACATAAATAGAAATAAATCGTCGCTTTTATGGTTTATGCAATATAGTCCTTAATAAAGAGCACACATATCACAGCGTGATAGGATGTTATCTAATTTTGTAAGTGTACTTATTAATATCATTATTCACCAGCGTTACCAATTTTTTCTCATGATAATTAAATTTAGCGATTTTTTTTATCTGTAACAGTTTATTTTTTTACCAACCTTAATTCGAAATTGTGTATTTCTCTTTGCTACAAGTTTCCGGAAGATTAAATTTCATGATATATTGTTTATAACTCATGAAAGACGGATAAAATTTTCAAGTAAACACATTAAGTGAGCAAAATAAAAGAATTTAGATTACATAATAGTAGTAACTGCTTTGTAGACGAACTGTTTAGATATCTTTGTCGAAAATAATGTTAAGTAACTAACAAAAGAAACTAGCTTGCATGAATTTATTGATTTTAATAGAAATTGCTTGCATTATTATTTACTATAGTTAGGAGGTTTAATGGCTTCCAGCAAGGTTGAATAGCGTAATTTAAGTGCTTGATTTACTTTTATGAAGGTTTCCTTGCATTTTCTCTCTGATATAATGTGAATGTCGTCATTAGTTTTAGCTGCATTTTATTCTCCAAATTATACGATGTTATTGGATACTATGGACATCAAAAATAATTTTAATATTTAGCAAAAGCAGGTATTACTTTTGTAATAGTGCTGATTCGGTATCTTGTTAGAGTACTTAATAAAAAACCATGAATTTACTTTTGAGCATGTTATAGTACAAAGAGAAAATCAATATTACAAAGAAACATAAAAAATTATTATTCCAATAAAATCTATGAATTTGGCAAAATTGTTGATGAATTTATAATGAATTACTCCATTTGAGTGGGTCAATGCTGTTTCCTCGTAAATAAGTACATGGAAATTCTTCTGAAAGGAAATTATTGGGTACTTGTACTTCCATGCAGTGCAGACAAAATCACAAAGATTTCCATTCAGACCATCAAATCATTATTAACATGCGGCATAATTTATAATATCTGATGATTTTATTCATTTTTCAAAACATTGATTATGGCATTGAAAAGAACGGTTGTTATATTGACTGTATCACTAAAAACAATGGATATAACACTGACGCTCGCTATTTAGAACTTATTATCAAATTGCCACGAATGGTACACTTTAAAAGCACGTTGAATAATATAAATATAGTATAATGGCATGATAATAGAAAACCATATTGATAGTAATAATGCCAAATTCGTGGCATAATTTCTAACATCCGATGATTTTATTCATTTTGAAAACATTGACTATGGTATTGAAAACAATGGTTGCTACATTGATTATGTCCCTAACAAAAAGGGATGTAACACTGATTATGCCTTTAAACATGCCTGATATAACATTGATGAGTATGACTATTTAACTTTTTTTTAAATGCACGCTATCTAGAATTTACTACCTAATTGGTACGAATGGTATATTTTAAATAGTAACAAAAACATTATATATGCATTATATGACATGAATTTCATATAATTTTTAATAGACATTTTATTCATTTTTTGAAAGCATTAACTATGTCAAAAGAACGATTGTCAATGGTAATAATGGATGTAACAAATGTTCAACAATGGATGCATTGACTATTTTTAATAGCCCATGGATTTTATTCATGTTTTTTGAAGCATTAACTATGTCATTGTAACAAAGAACAATGGATGTAACATCACAACAATGGATTAACATTGACTATGTCCCTCACAACAATGGATGTAACATTGACTATGTCCCTCACAACAATGGATGTAACATTGACTATGCCGTTAAAGATAACTGATGTAACATTGATGAGTATATCTGTTTAGAAAGTGTTTTTCAAATCCACACTATCTTGAACTTATAACAAAATTGACACGTATGGTTCCTTTTATAAAAGAACAAAAATAAGCTGAATTATATAAATATAGTATAATGACATAGCAATTCAAAAGGATATCAATAGTAATAATGCCAAAATTAAGCGATCTGGAAAATTATAGTTATTTTGGTACGTACGAATTTTTTAATGAACAATTATATTTTTCTTCATTGGCGCAACAGCCCCATGGAAGGCCGTCTGCCAGATTTCAAGACAGGAGATATTTTTACTGTGTAGGGGTGTATGTTCTATGCCCAACGCATTAGAGTCCTATTAGACCGGGATACTACTATTTAAAGGGGATTCGAACCATTACGAATATCCATGGCACCGCTGGCACTCGCACCCGGAATTTGTGGTACAAATACCAGAGAACTAATCGCTTGGCCATCAGACCCTAATGACAACTTATCCATGTTATTATTTAATAGTTTTTTTCTTTTAAATTCAATTTGTTAAAATTCCAGCAATTATTTTAACTTTATACATTTTTTTTTTCTTTCTAATGCAGCTGGCAAACACATAGACAGCTTGGTCTTGGATGCCTTAAGGCAAGCGCTGCATATACGTTACTCACTTTGCATTACCCAGGGGCGCGTGTAACTTGAAGATAAGCCACGGACGCGGAGAAACAATGCTCCGCAACGCTCTACGATCCTTTTAGATCGGGACCTATCTACGGTTTAAACTGGATTCGAACCACTACAAACATCCATCCACCGACGGGACTCGAACCCGAAACCTGTGGTACCGAGTGCCAGAGCGCTAGCCACTCGGCCATTCTGTCCCACTGTATACATATAAATTTAATAAAATATGTGATAATAATAACAATATGTGTAACAATAATAATAATAATAATGTTAATAACAATAATAATAATAATATTCGAAGTTACATTATCTAGTTTGGGCCTGAATGGCCGAGTGGCTAGCGCTCTGGCGCTCGGTACCACATGTTTCGGGTTCGAGTCCCGGCGGTGCCATGGATGTTGTAGTGGTACGGAATCCACTTTACACCGCAGGTCCCGGTCAAATATTTAATCGTAGAGCGTTGCGGGGGCATTGTTACTCCGCGTCCGTGGCTTATCTTCAGTTACGCGCCCCGTGGGTAATGCAAAGTGAGTAACGTTTGTGCAGAGCTTGCCTTAAGGCATCAAGACCAAGTGTCTCAGTGTTTGCCATCTGCATAGAAGAAGAAAAAAACATTATTTAGCATGAGCATTATGTATCTGATTTGAAGTCGCATTGTCTAGCAAGAACATTATATGTCTTACTTGAATTCCAAAACAATACATTGTGAAAAAGGCTATTATTTTAGATAAAATAAAAATCGCACAATCTGCTCATTCACATGCACATTTTTTTTGTCTTCTTCTTCTTCTATCTGCCATCCTTTCAGTCTCTAAAGTACTTATGCCCCAAAACAGTTTTCTTTCTCTTTCAATGATGTAACGTAGTAACACTTGAAGATATAAAAGAAGATTGCGTCTAGACATCCAAGAAAGAAGTTACTAGTTCTTATCAGTTGTAATCTAACTTTTATATCAATGAAGAAATAATGTGCAAGAAGGAATGAAGAAAAGCAACCAAAGGTAGTTTTATTGACCGAACAAGTTGCGGGAGCAGAAAAGAGTTTTTCCATACTCGAAAAAAAAGAAAGAAAGAAATCACAGGAAAAAGAGGGAAATAAGAAATGGGTTTTCAGGTTAAGATACATTTAAGTGCTTGAATCGGGACATGTAGAACTTTATCTTCAGAGGAATCTAACATGCAAAATATATAAATGCTTTAAGTTTACATCATTAATTAATGTTTTATGATATAGATAAATGTGAAAATAATATGTTGTTCGTAAAACGTTTTTTTACCAACAACATATTTTTTCATATATATTTTATATTAATCATATATATTTATATTTTTTATATATTATGCATATATTTATTTTTGATACATTATACATATTTTCTTTTTTATATATTATATAAAAAAATTTAAATATATATATGATAAATATAAAAATATAATTTTTTAATATATTATTTATATTTTCAGTTTTCATGTGTTATACGTATTTTTATTTTTCTACATTATTAAAAAAAAAAAAAACATAAATATATATTAAAATAATAATTATTTTAATATATTATATATATTTTTAATTTTTTATATATTATACTATTTTTATTTTTATATGTTATATACAAAATATAGAAATATAAATATAGAAATACAAAAATTGTCTTTTTTCTTTATATATCATATATATTTTTAATATTTGATATATTTTGCCTGATGGCCTAGTGGCCAACGCTCTGTCGCTCAGTAACACGTGTTTCGAGTTCGAGTCCCGGCGGTGACATGGTTGTTTGTAGTGGTTCGTAGTGCACTAAAAATCGTAGGTCCCGATCTAACAGGATCGTAGAAAATTGCGGGTCTATTGTTACTCCGCGTTTTGTAGCTTGTCTTCAAGCTACACGCACCTCCTGGGTAGTGCTAAGTGTGTAGCGTCGGTGCAGCGCTTGCCTCAAGGCATCAAAGACAACTGTCTAAGTGTTTGCCAGTTGCATTAAAAAAAAATTATATATTTTTATTTACATATACATATGTATATATATATGTGTTTATTATATATATATATATATATATATATATATATATAATATTTATAAATATATATATTTTATTTATTTATATATTATATTATACATATTTTCATTTTCTAACATATTTTTTTTAAATTTCAATTATTTAGTTTTCTTTAAAAAAATAATAACTTATTATTTCAATGCTCCATTTAAAAATCATTTCTTGCGTGAAAATCCCTGCAGTATAATTCAAAACACTGAAATAATAATCGTATTTATACACTGCAAATAAAAATTTAAATATGCATGCATATCATAAATATAGTATTAAATATTTATAAATAATGAATTTGAATTATTAAATAGTAAAAAAAATCATTCAGTACTTAATTTAATCATTTATATAACATTATTCTAATCTTAACTCTGCTTTATAATTTCTCAGAAAGGTTAATTAAATTCGATTTAAACATATTCAAGAATGTATGAAATTTATACTTCAATAAAATTAAAGATTAAAATTAATTTAATGCATCTTACATGTAAAAACATTATTAAAATAATTGTTTTTTATAATATAAGCCAGATAGTAAAGTATAAAATGAAATTTAAAACATAATTGATTGTGCCTACGATTTTAATAAAGAAATATAGATATATATATTAAGAAATAATTATTTCTTAGTGGTATATAAAAAATAAACATTTATCTGAAATATTAAAAATAAAGCAATTAATGGAAAAAATTTTTTTTGACAGAAAAAATGAAAATTACAGTCGACTTCATAATTAACTGCAGAAAAGGACTTATTCTATTTATATATATGTATATTGTATATATATATATATATATATATATACATACAGAGAGAGAAAGGTTATCAATTCATTGAAATAAATTCGTTCAATTTTCAATGAAAGACTTTTCATTTCTTTAATTGACATTTAAAAGGAACTTGTTTGAAGGATTCAAAGATAATTATTTTATACTTTCTTTAAGTAAATCACTTTTTATATCACTATCTATATTTCTTTTTACAAAATATAATATTTATATTGAATTGTATATTAAAATTCTTTTTTTTTTTTACTGATAACTCGTTGAAATTTAAATTGAACAATAATTAAATTCTAAGTCCCCTTTAGACATATATTGAAACGTATATGCTTCTAATATTTCTCAGTAATTTTTAACCTCATTCTTCATCTTTTTTTACTTATTTTATAGGATAAATATTTTTATAATTGTATTTTATATTCAAATAATCTACAGTTTTGAACTTCCCTGTCCTTATAACAATTTATGTTTATTCCAGCCCGATTCGTGACTCAGTGGCTACACGCTCCATTAGTGTACATTAGGTGCGGAGTTTCAATCTGCTGGCGGCTTTGTTTTTTGCGACACCGTTTCAAAGAACGAGGTTACTCGATGGCGTTTGTGATGTTCGGCATCTTACCTCGTGAGTCGGACTACCTGGTGGGAGTTATCCGGGTTTTCTACCATGCGATACGAAGATGCGCGATCTTTTCCCCTAAAATTCTTCCGGGAGACATTGTCCTCTTTCTCCTGTGACGCGGAGCCAAGTCAGACTTCTACCTATGGGTGCTCCATCACAACAAAAGCTCCACCCCCTTTCCCTCCTTCCATGAAACCACGGGGTTTCTTGGACTTGGTCTAGATATTTGCTGTCTACCAATTGAGATAAGAAAATAAAAATATTTTCTTGTTAACAAAATTACGTTTCGTACCTAAATTTAAATATAATAACCAAATAAATCACTATTTTTTTAAAATAATTAATGTTATATTTATCCTGCTATATTTGCTCTACCAACATCTTGTAAATTGCAATTATTTTATTATCACATGTATAAGTCAACGTCACTGTTTTAACAAGTATGGGAAAAATGAATATATTCTTTGTGTTGCTTGTAATAATTTCTGCTCCACAAAGTTTTTATTTTTAATACAAATTATTACAATTTTATCAGTCTTTTTTGAAAATATATTTATTTGAAAAGATAAGATATTTTCCTTCTGATACTAAACTAAATCAGATTAAATTAGGGAAAATATTTCTCATTTATTGTCAGTTTAAATGAATTTATAATTATATAACACATTATTCCAAATAGTTAAGATCCAGTTTTTCTTCCTCCATTTTTATAGTAATTTGCAATTATTGCAACCGTACAAAAGATAAGAGAAATTTTAATGTTTTACTAAAATTATTATTCATAATATTACCAAAAGAGTATTTATTTATTTTATGGTACGAATTTATAATAGTATATTATTTTATTCAAAAAAATTTTAATAATACAAAAAAATGAGACAAAATTTCATTCTAGCTCTAACCATAAATGTTAATAATATTGCAAAACGATTTTTATTCATCTTTATGATTTACAAATTTATAATTGTATAACCTTTTATTACAAGTAATAAGTATCAACTTTCCATTCTCACTTTCGTATATCTATCTATATTTATTGCAATATTTCAAAATATGCAAGACACATTATTTACTGATATTAAAAATAATCTTTATACTACTGAAGATAAACTTGCATATTTTAATTTACGAATATATAATTGTATAAGTTTTATTCCAAAGTGGATAAGTAACAACATTTCACTTTCTCTTTGGGCATATCAATCAATGTTTACATCAATATTTCAAAATGTGCAAGACATATTATTTAGTGTATTAAAAAATTTCATACTATTGCAAAGGAATTTATTTTTTTAGTATGCAGATATGAATATGTATAACTTTTATTCCAAAGTGATAATTAACAGCAATCATCTCTCTCTCTCTCTCTCTCTTTCGTATATTGATATATGTTTACTTTAATATTTCAAAATATTCAAGACATATTAATTACTGTTTAAAAATAATCTTCATACTATTACACAGAAATTATTTTTTAGTCTACTAATATGTAATTGTATAACTTTTTATTCAAAGTGATATTAACAACTTTCCATATATCGATGTTTCATATTATTTCAAAATATGCAAGACGTATAATTTAGTGTATTTAAAAAGTAATCTTCATACTATTACGAATATACGAATAAATTGTATAACCTTTTACTCCAAAGCGATAAGTAACAACATTCCACTCTCTTTTTGTATATCGATATATGTTTCCTTTAATATTCAAGACATATTATTTACTGTATGCATAAATAATCTTCATATTGTGACAAGAAATTTATTTTTTTAGTGCATGAATATGTAATTGTATAACCTTTTATTCCAAAGTGATAAGTAACAACTTTAAATTTTCTCTTTTGTACATCGATGTTTACTTTAATATCTCAAAATATGCAAGACATGTTATTTACTGTATTGAAAACTAATCTTCATACTATTATAGAAAAATTTATTTAGTCTACGAATATGTAATTGTATAACCTTTTTATTCCAAAGTGATAAATAACCACTTTCAACTTTCTCTTTTGTACATCGATGTTTACTTCAATATTTCAAAATATGCAAGACATATTATTTAATGTATAAAAAAATGTTCTTCATACTATTATAGAAAATTTATTTATTTAGTATACGAATATGTAATTGTATAATCTTTTATTCCAAAGTGATAAGTAACAACTTTAAACTTTCTCTTTTTTGTACATCGATGTTTACTTCAATATTTAAAATATGCAAGACATATTATTTACTGTATTGAAAATAATCTTCATACTATTATAGAAAAATTTATTTAGTCTACGAATATGTAATTGTATAACCTTTTATTACAAAGTGATAAGTAGCAACTTTAAACTTTCTCTTTTGTACATCGATGTTTCCTTTAATATTTCAAAATATGCAAGACATATTATTTAATGTATTAAAAAATAATAATATTTCTACAATTAAAGATAAATTTATTTTTTAGTCTACAAATATATGATTGTATAACGACTTATTCCAAAGTGCTAAGTAATAGAATACCACTCTCTTTTTCGTATATCAATAAATGTTTCCTTTAATATTTCAAAATATGCAAGACATATTATTTGTCTATTATTATAAGACTTTTAAAAAATAACCTTCATACTATTGCAGAGAAATATTTTTTTAGTGTGTGAATATGTTAATTGTATAACTTTATTCAAAGTGATGAGTAACATCATTCAACTTTTTATTTTGTATATCGATATAGGCTTACTTTAATATTTCAAATTATTCAAGACATTTATTTACTGTATTAAAAATATTCTTCATACTATTACAGAATAACTTATTTATTTTAGTGTACTAATATATAATTGTATAGCGTTTTATTTCAAAGTGATAAGTAATAACATTTCGCTGTCTCTTCCGAATATCGATCTATGTTTATGTCAATATTTCAAAATATTCAAAAAATATTATTTACGTGAGAAAATGTAATTAAAAAATTGTACTAATATGTAATTGTATATTTCAAAATATACAAGACATATTATGTACTGTATTAAAAATTAATCTTCATACCATTGCGGATAAATTCATTTTTAGTGTACGAATAAATAATCGTATAACATTTTATTCCAAAGAGATAAGCTTACAAATTTTTCACTCTCTTTTCTTATAACAATCCGTGTTTACTCGAAAGATGTGAGAAATTTTCAATCTGCCATACTAGAAAAGAAATCTTTATAATATCACGAATAGATTCCTGCACCAGAAAAGCATGCTATAATACGTCATTTGCAGCTGTTACATTGTAAATGGACGAGTTCCAATAACGATTGCTCTTCCAAGCCGAATTCATTGATGCGATGAGTTTTACAACGTAATGCTTGCAAGAGGTAAAAAGAAAAGCAGCAAGCTTTAGAAAAGAAATGATAAAAACAAAGGAGGTACTGATTTCAATTTAAAAAGCTAAGGGAAAAAGAGATTTCGTTTTAGAATAAATTATCCAAGTTTGTCTTGTTTCCTTAGCCTAGATTAAAATAGCAATTTTTTTTTTCCTATCTCATGTGAAACGGACCTTTGTGATCGATATGATTGAAAATAAATGTAACTTTGATTTAGATGGAAATGTTAAGGATTTTGTTTCAGATATTTTTTAAGGGCATTTATTTTTTTACGACTTCTTCCATTTAGTAATTGGCACGAGCATTTGATTTTTCTACTTCCAAGTAAATCGTCTTCGAATAGCACTACGTTGACTAGATAATCAAAAGAAAAGTTAATTGGTGCTTAAGAATCTTTCCACTTAAAATCCCCTTTTTTAAAAATCACCTAATACTTATTTTGAAATAAAAAAAAAAAACGAATTTTTCTTACTAAAAACAAAAAATAAGGAAACGAAAAAAAAAGAAAGGTGGGAAATCTCCATTTTTATACTTAAAAGAAAGAATTTAAAAATAGATGATTTTAAGTGTATTTTGGGATTAAGTTTAAAATTATTAATTATTTAGATAGAATTATTGCTCATTTCATTATTAATTATTATTTATAAATTAATAATTATTATTAATTAATAACTAATGAATGAAAGTTAATGAATGATAAATTATAATTAAAAATAATATACATAATTATTTTTATATTATTTTCATAATATATTGTAATATATTTTATAATTATATATGTTATATATTATATATATTATATCTATATATGTTATATATCATAATATATAACCGTGCGGAGAATTTTTTTTTTTTTTTTTTTTTAAGTTTACGAATATGTAATTATATAACCTTTATTCCAAAGTGATAAGTAACAACATTCCACTCTCTCTTTCGCAAATCAATCAATGTCTACTTTAATATTTCAAAAATGCAATACATTTTATTTACTGTATTAAATATATATATATTGTAATATATATATTGTAATATACATATTATATCTATTATTATTATTTAATGTATTAAAATATAATCTTCGTACTATTACTGTGAAATTCATTTTTTAGTCTACGAATATGTTGTTGTAAAACATTTTATTCCGAAAAGCTAACCTTACAAATTTCACTCTCTTTTCTTATAGCAATCTGTGTTTACTCGAAAGATGTGAGAAATTTTCAATCTGCCATACTAGAAAAGAAATCTTTATAATATCACGAATAGATTCCTGCACCAGAAAAAGCATGCTATAATACGTCATTTGCAGCTGTTACATTGTAAATGGACGAGTTCCAATTAACGATTGCTCTTCCAAGCCGAATTTATTGATGCGATGAGTTTTACAACGTAATGCTTGGAAGAGGTAAAAAGAAAAGCAGCAAGCTTTAGAAAAGAAATGATAAAAACAAAAGAGGTACTGATTTCAATTTAAAAAGGAAGAAGAAAAAAACATTTCGTTTTAGAATAAATTATCCAAGTTTGTCTTGTTTCCTTAGCCTTAGATTAAAAAAACAGCAATTTTTTTTTCCTATCTCACGTGAAACGGACCTTTGTGATCGATATGATTGAAAATAAATGTAACTTTGATTTAGATGGAAATGTTAAGGATTGTGTTTCAGATATTTTTAAAAGGTATTTATTTTTTTTACGACTTCTTCCATTTTGAAATTGGCACGAGCACTTGATTTTTCTACTTCCAAGTAAAGTGTTTTCGAATAGCTCTACGTTGACTAGATAATCAAAAGAAAAGTTAATTGGTACTTAAGAATCTTTCCACTTAAAATTCTTTTTTTTAAAATCACCTAATACTTATTTTGAAATAAAAAAGAATTTTTCTTACGAAACGACGACAAAAAAAAAAAAAAAAAAAAAAAAATGGGAAATCTCCTTTTTATACCCCTTTAAATCTCCCTTTTTTTTTAGGGAAGAATTTAAAAATAGATGATTTTAGGTGTATTTTTTGGAATTAAATTTTAATTATATTTTATTTAGACAGATTATTGTTCATTTCATTATTAATTATTCATTAATAACTATTAATTATTATTTTAACTATAATTTATTATACATTAACTTGCTTGCCATTTTTCTTGAAAAACTACCAAGTAAATTTAAAAATTATTCCACATGACGAAAATTTAAATTGAAATATTACTATGGAATCAAATTAAAAATTAATTAAAATATTCTTACTTTTGAATATTATGAGGGAAAAAGAAAATTAATTCCAATTTTTGCAGTTTATAATATTTTGCAAATTTGTAATAAAAATATGTTTACGTAAAGCTTTGCAAACTCTTACAACAAATATTTAATCAGATAATTTCCACAAATATTTAAACAGGAAATATAGCACAGCTATATTTGAATCGATTCATCACATTATTGGTTATTATCCCATTGTATATATACACATATATATACTGAAATATTTAGTAAAAATGACCCTGAATGTAAACACTACTTTTTATTGCCTGAACCACTGATCTCGAAACACATTGGCACAACACATTTACATAATGGTTTCTTAGCAAGTCGAAAAACAAATTTCGACATTTTTTTAGTTATTGAAGAAATATTTACACACTTGTTGTAATCATTCCCCTATTTAAATGTATTATAAATATATTACCAGAATAGTGACAAATCGTTTAAAAGGTCTCATTATAATGAGATAATCAATATACAATAAATTTTATCGCTATTATGGTTGAAATACGAGAAAACATTTCTATACTTTTGTTTAGGAGAATTGTCTGTGTTGTTGTTTCAAAACTTTCTAGTCTAAAAATACTTTTAAAAAATAAAAACTATGTTTATTTTCATTGATTAAAAGTATTTTAAAGGTCTTTTTGAAATACCGATTAAAGGTCTTTTTTTCGCTATAACTTGAGTATAACTATAGATATACAATGAAAAAGAATGAACACTGGTTTTATAAACATGATATGATATCGTTTAAAATTATTATAAAAGAGTTAAGACTTTGATATAAAGTAAAGAAAGGGATGCATAGAATTTAATTAAAATTTCAATGCTTAATTATTAATTACGAATATTAATTATTAAATTTTATAACGTTTATTAAAATTCATAATTTTACATCATACCCATCATACGGTTTTGAATAAACTGCAAAACATCCTGTTCATTCTAGAAAAGTTTCTTGAAAAATAATCTGCCGAATAATTAAAAAGCATATGCATGTTATATATATCCATGCGTTTTGTATTATTAAATGTATTTCCATATTAAAAATCTGAAACTATATGGATATAATACGGCATAATATATGCAAATTAATGAAAAAAACCAAGTGAAACCATAGATATACAATGAAAAAATGATGAACATTGATTATAAATACGGTATGATATCGTTTAAAGTTATTATGACAGAGTTCAAACTTTGGATATAAAGTGAAGAAAGTCTATAGAATTTAATTAAAATTCCAAGAATAAAGGTTTTTTTTTTGTTCTAATGCAGCTGGCAAACACTTAGACAGCTTGATCTTGGATGTCTTCAGGCAAGCGCTGCACAGAAGTACTCACTTTGCATTACCCAGGGGGCGCGTGTGACTTGAAGATAAGCCACGGACGCGGAGTAACAATGTCCCCGCAACGCTCTACGATCCTATTAGGAACGGGACCTACAGTTTAAAATGGATTCCGAACCACTACAAATATCCATGGTGCCGGGACTCGAACCCGAAACCTGTGGCACCGAGCGCCATAGCGCTAGCCACTCGGCCATTCAGGTCCTCCATAAAATGTTCCTTACGGTAATTAATTATTGAATTTTATAAAGTTTGCTAAATTTATTATTTTACATCATGTCCATGATTTTGAATGCAAAACATCCTGTTCATTCTAGAAATGTTTCTTGAAAATTAATCTGCTGAATAATTTAAACATATGCATGTTATATATAACCATACGTTTGTATTATTAAATGTATTATCACATTAAAAATCTGAAATTATATGAATATAATATGGCATAATGTGTACAAATTAATGAAAAAAAGCAAGTAAAACTATACATATAAAGCGAAGAAAGTGTATAGAATTTAATTAAAAATTTCAAGAATAATTGTTCCTTACTATAATTAATTATTAAATTTTATATACTTTATTGAATGTGTGATTTTACATCATGTCCATAAACTGTAAAACATGCTGTTCATTCTAGAAAAGTTTCTTAAGAAGTAATCTGCTGAATAATTCAAACATATGCATGCCATATATATATCTACGTTTATATTATTAAATGCATTATCAAATTAAAAAGCTGAAATTATATAAATATAATACAGCTTAATATATACAAATTAACGAAAAAAACGAGTAAAATTATAGATATACAATGATAACTTGGATATAAAGTAAATAAATGGGTGTATAGAATTTAATTAAAATTTAAAAGCATAATTGCTCCTTGCGGTAATTAATTATTAAACTTATTATTTTACATCCTGTCCATAGACTGCAAAACATCCTGTTCATTCTAGAAAAGATTCTTTGCAAAAAATAATCTGCTGAATAATTTAAAACATTTGCATGATATATATACAGCCCTGCGTTTTTGTTATTAAATGTATTATCATATTAAAAAATCTGCCAAACGGTTCTTCAGGGGATGCCTCTGACCACATTTAATCCCCAATGTTTGGTAACAAATCAGTCTAACGATCACTCCCCTCCAACTGCCGTTAAGCGTCCCTTATGTCGCTGAATGTCTCCCGCGAAAGAGATAGTGTCAAATAAAATTGCACCCAGAGCCTGACAAATCGTTTAAAAGATCTCACTATTCTGTTAAAGAAGCGATTCTTGAGTATTACTTTATGGCCATTCCAGCCCAGTCGTTTCCCATCGGGTTCCAAGATTAAAAAAAAAATTACAAAGAATGGGGAAATGCACTGTTTATCAGGGAGAGGTAATATCCTCTTTTCCCCATTCTGGTGTTGCAATCTCTATTTTGTATAATAGAGTCGTAAATTAGGGATTTTTTTCCCTCACAGTGATTGTTGAAGTTTGGTAAAAATAGGGAAATTACTTTGTTGAAAGGTTTTATAAGCGTGAATTGTACTCAGATTAAACTGTAGCAGAAGGGTTTTTTAAGCGGAATGCATTCTTCTCGTAATAATAATAATTTATTTTGTACTTAGTTCCAAGAAGATGCTAATGAAGATGTGAGATTTCCAAAGTATTTCCAAGTAAACTTTCTTTACATATATATACTTTGAATTTTATCTCGCTTAATTCATGTAATACGTGTTTTGTAAAAATGTCGATAGAGAAAAGAACTTCTGAAGAAATTGAACGTAAAATTGGCATAGATTTTGAAAATTATTTCTTGCATATATGGTAATATTTGATGTAGTTTTAAAGATGGCGAATTAGATGTTTTCCGTGATGGATTTGGGGATTAATTAATTTTTTTTCCTATGCAGTTGTCAAACACTTACACAGTTGTTTTTAATGCCTTAAGGCAAGCTTTGCATAGACGTTACTCCACTTTGCATCAACCAGGGGGCACGTGTGACTTGAAGATATGCCACGGACTCGGAGTAGCAATGCCCCCACAACGCTCCTATTAGACCGGGACCTATGATTTAAAGTGGATTTCGAACCACTACAAACATCCATGGCACCGCTGGGACTTGAACCCGAAACCTGTAGTACCGAGCGCCAGAGCGCTAGCCACTCAGCCATTCAGGCCCCAACTCTGTTTTGTATAATAGAGTCGTAAATTAGGATTTTTCCCTCACAGTGATTGTTGAAGTTTGTTAAAAATAGGGAAATTGCTTTGTTGAAAGGTTTCATAAGCGTGAATTGTTGTACTCAGATTAAACTGTAGCAGTGTTTTTTTTAAAGCCTTGGGAATGCATTCTTCTCGTAATAATAATAATTTATTTTGTACTTTGTTCAAAAGGATGCTAATGAAGATGTGAGATTTCCAAAGTATTTACAAGTAAACTTTCTTCATATATTTGAGTTGAATTTTTCTATCACAATAGAATTGAGTTGAATTTTATCACGCTAAATTCATGTATTGTTTATTTTGTAAAAACGTCAATACGGTATTTCTGAAGAAATTGGTTATAAAATTGAATTTAATATTGCATAGATTTTGATAAATATTTCTGGCATATATGGTATTGTATATCTGGCATATATGTATTTTATGTAGTTTTAAATATGATGAATTAGAGATATGATTAGTTTTAATATCATTAGATGCTTTTCACAGTGGATTTGGGGATTTTTTAATGTTTTTTTTTTTCTTATGCAGTTGGCAAACACTTAGACAATTATATTTCATGCCTTAAGGCAAGCGCTGCACGGACGTAACTCACTTAGCACTACCCAGGAGGTGAGTGTAGCTTGAAGATAAGCTATGACGCGGAGTAACGATATCCCCGCAACGCTCTACCATCCTGTTAGACTGGGACCTATGGTTTAAAGTGGATTCCGAATCACTACAAACATCCATAGCACCACCGGGACTCGAACCCGAAACCTGTGATACCGAGAACCAGAGCGCTAATCACTCGGTTATTTAGACCCTATTGACAGTCCATGAAGAAAGATGTAATAACGTGTAAAGCGTAATGTGCACTTAAAAACTAAGCAATGTGCATTTAAATGAAAATAAATTATTCGCAAATGTTTCATTAAATATTCGATGAAGTACCTTAAACCAAAATATTAAAATCATCATACATAAAATCTTAAATCATCATACATATATATGTAATTGTGTATTACTAAACGTATTTAATATCCTTTTTATTGTTATTTATGAAGAGAGAATGCTTCTATTGAATAATAAATGTGAACAATAATAATCCGCAACAAAGGGCTAAAAATAACACTTTCACTTGACGAGTTTCCCTCTATTATACTTGAACCAACCTTGCTTGAAACTATGCCAAATAGTTTTACTTTTCTCTGAGAAACTAGACTACTACACCAAATGTAGCAATGCTATGTGAGGCTTTGTAACAATTGAATTTATTCATTACTTGCTATTTTTCGGTCGGTAAACATCTAATTATGCTATTAACTTTGAATAAATTATGATAGTTAAAAAATGTATTAATGATTTTAGTATTGAATTTAGAAATTTCAAGTGATGTACTTTAATAAGTTATAAAATATTAATTTTCATATATTAAAGCAGCTAAGCAATTTTTATAGAAATAAATTACTGTTATACAGTATTAATTTCATTATAAAAAAAAAAAAAATGTTCTATTTAATTAGGATAGAAATAATTACAATATTTTTGTTGCACTTAATTTCAAACCAGACAGAAATATAGTCTCTAAGTAAAAATAATTAAATTTCTTATAATTATAATTTTATAAATCATAATTCATATAAAATGAAGCATACAATTACAATTGCAAAGATGGGAATTTAATTTTAAATAAATTATTTCAAATTTTCAATGAATAGCGTCTGATTAATTTCATTGAATAAAATTTTGTAATTAATTTTTTTTTAAATTGAATTTATAAAATAATTTGTATTGTTACGTACATAACTAAGTCATAAGAGTAATAATTTTATCCTCACTGTTACATAAATCATATGTATAACATATGAAGCCAATTATTAATTTTGTAAGGTTATTTATTTTCTGAATCTTTTCATTGAATTTTGATTGTTATTAATCTAAATGCGATTTTAACAAGAAATTTTATCTGCTATCCCTTAAAAGAAATTAAATCGCCCAAATTAACTGTGGGTGAACATATTCAATCTCTTTGTATTTTGTATATTTCCGATTATTTAATTATATGGACACTCATATTGAAAAAACGAAACACTTTTTTTGAATACAAATTACTGTAATTTTAATTTACGATTTTAAAGTATTTTCTTTAAATGAATCATCTTTCTGTCTGTCAATCTATACAATTTGTTTAAAAACATTGTTATTTGTCGTATTACATTGATAGAAAATATTTTCGACTTTTGAAACTGTATAATTTATATAAATATATACAAGCACTTAATTTATTTACGAATTTTATTCCATGAGTAATTTAAATGCTTGTAATAGTGTCTAATATTATAAAAAGTTTTTAGAAATTTCACGAAATTCTCATTTAATTCGGCATTATAACAAGTTATATGTTGTTTTAAAAATAATATGTGATAAATACAGACAACACCAAAATATTTTTAAACAGTTGTTTATTTCTTAAAATTAATTAATCAAGGAAGACTTCAAATAATGATTAATTTAACTCACAAACAATCTTGAAATTTCATATAATATTTAAAATAAATCGTAAAAAATGGCAGCATTAGTTCTTTTTAAAATTGACTGCATATATTTCAGAACTCTTATTGCCACATTGAATGAAAATGACAAGATGAAAAATCCAATATTTCTGAAATCATTTACATCCTATTACTTATTTCGTAATAAACACGAGAAACCAATTACAAAAAAATGTTTAAAATGCTAAACATGTTTACAAATTGAGGTGGTTTGAAAATCTGTAATTGGAATTTGAAGCCATCTAATATGAATCATATATTAAGCATCGAATGTATATAAAGAACATTGTAGATTAATATATTCAAATTTATTTTAATATATAAATTCCATTTATATTTATTTGAAAATGTGTTGACTGAATTTAAAATCATAAAAATATAAACTATTTAATTATTTTCAAAGAAAATTGTGTTTCAATAAAATATTTGCATATTAAACGAAAAAAAGGAATTAAATATATGAAATATAACGAACATGGAATTCAATTTCAAATAATTCTTAATTCAATGTGCATTTTAAAAAGCTATATAATCAACAAGTTAACTCGCTGAAAATATTTATTACATCAATTATTTTCATCAATGGCTGTGAATAATTTAGAATCCTATATATATATATCCTATCTCACTCTCTCTCTCTCTCTCTCTATATATATATATATATCCCATATATATTTATTCAAAATAGTTTAGTGTTAAAGATGAATGAAAATTCGAGAAAATACGAAACCTTTTCCTTCATACACTCTTTAGACTTTTATTATAGCAATAAATATTTATCAAAATTTAAGAAATTTCACGAAAATTAAAGAAAGTATACACTATAGAATGAGAAGTAATATTTTTGCACATAGTTGTGTTTTGTTTTTGTTAAACAGGGAGAAAATTACAAATTTTGTAGTGTTAATTATATTCAATTATTATTCAACAAATTTTATTCAATTGCATTGAGCACATTAAAAATTTATTACAAATTATCGAGTATTTTTATTATGTAGTTAATCTAATTATTTAACGGAATGACAGTTGAGAATTACTTATTAGTGACTGATAAATATTGGTGTTTTGTTCCAAACCTAAATATTTTAAGGAACATATTCAACCAGAACAGACAATGGCTTGAATTTCTTTCATAAAAATGTTATAGAATGGGTTAAAATCTTTTGAAATAAAGATATTTAAAGAAGATTTAAAAATAATAATATTAATAAAATAACAAATATAATTCGCTTTAATTTTTTTCCAATTGTCTTTATTTTTCAATACCGATTGTTCTGTTGATTATTTTATTCTACATGTTTTATATCCCTCAACTTAATTTTATAATTGTTAATTTCGGTATTAATTTAAGTGATTTTCACAAATGTTCAAGTAGTGTTGTAACCATGTCAACTTGAATTAAAATTATATAGAAATTGATTGATAAATCCTAAACTAAATTTATTATCTAGTAGTCATTAAAAAAAAAAAATTATATATATTTACTCAGTATCATATTATATCTCTTATTTGAATAACACCTTAAATATTTCAGAGAAAAACGATTAACTCCAAGAAAATGGCATTACAAAACCATTTAATCAATAAAAAAATTGTTATCAAGATTTAGAAGTTTTAAAAACATTTAAAGAAATAGTGACATAATTTTTAAAATAATGCATGTTTTGTTTATTTAATAATTTAATATTAATAAATAATCAATTAAAACAAAAAAAGCATGTATTATACCTTGTTTATTTTAACAAACAATTTTAATGTTTCTAAGCCATGTGAAGTAAACTGGACAAAAAAAACAGCTACATTAAATCCCTTCATCAAAGTTTGACTAATCACTATGTAAAAGTGATCACTATTAATATTTCTTCTCCTGCACTGGTGAAACAGCCCCATGGTGGCCAAGGCCGTCTGCTGGCAGATTGTGCAGACAGGAGATGTTTTCTTTTACATTGTAAGGTTATTGCCTTACATTCAATCATCTACAATCATATTAGGCGGTCACCAAATTCCTAAAGTGCATTTCTAACCACTACAAACATATATGGCATCACTGAAGCTCGAAACCTAAACCCTGCCATGAGCGTTAGTTGCTATGCCATCAGGTCCCAAATTAATAATTGTAAAGATATAAATTTTAAAGAATTCCATAACTTTATTTCATACACTCCATATTCATAAATTCTTTATTTGCTTCCTAAAACACTCTAGTTGAAAATTATATTTAAATTTCAATGTGCTAATAAATTTTAAGAAAAGGAAAAAATAAATAGAACTTTCGTAATTTAAATTTTAAAATCAATTTCTAAATACAGGAATATATATTCTTATGCTTAAACTAATGTTTACAATATCCACAATATATACGTGAACAAATTTCTCATAACGTGTAAGATAGACTACATTTTTTTTTTTTTTTCAAATTTAGCTTACAAAATGCAAAAATAATTTATTTAAAAAAAAATAACTAATGAATTTTTTAAATGCTTATGTATTCAATTGTTGATCGAAAAGAAGAATGGATAAATATCATATAAAAGAAACCGTATTCTCTGTTAAATCACGGTTGATTTAACTCACGACTTAAAAGTTTACAAAGTCATCTACTAAAGTCGCCGGTCAAAAAAAAAAAAAAAGCCATTACACTAATTCTTTTCATCAACGGCTGCAAAAAGTTTCAGAACTCTTTAAAAACATTTTGGTTGACAGTGACATGATGCAAAAATCGATGTATCCAGGTAGATGTTCTAAAAGTTGCAAAGGTGCAGAAAGGCAATTTACAACACCTGGCTGGCTTTAAAATTGGTATACTGCACCACGACAATATCGAAATCTAGATAGTTTTAGGGAGCGAAATAGAAAGGAAAATTTATCGGCATGATCACTTTGGGAAAAGAATGCCGGGACGGAGAGAAAAAGAAAGAAAATTTTTATACGGGAGTTAGCGGCCATGGAATAATGGAGGGATAGTGTTGCACTGAAACTATTTCACCTTTCGGGTTTTGTTAAGTCAGATCTACGGTTTTCGCTTTTCTTCTTTTCTGTTAGTGGATAGTGGAAAGAATCAGGGCTTCAGATTATTTTAGAGAAGAAAACTATAGAGTAAGAATGTTGTTTGATTTTATTATTTTTTCTATCGACATGTTTCTAGTATAGACAAATTAATACTTTTTTCTTTGTCATATTTGTAAACCAAATTTTCCTGCAATTTGAGAGGCTTATTAATTTTTCGAACAAATGAAAATGTGCAACTTATAAAATCCTAAAAAATATAAATAATTTATTTCATTTTAGAAATATGGATGTATAATAATATAGTGTATATTAAATTATAATTCTACACATAGATTTAGAACGTTGGTCATTTTAAAGTTGCTCCTATCTTCGAAGCGGCCTGATGACCAATTGGCTAGAGCTTCTGTCTTTGGTATCATAGGCTTCAGGTTCGAATCCGGGGGGTGGCATGGATGTTTGTTAGTGGTTCGGAATCCACTTTAACCTGTAGGTACCGGTCTGTTTAGCCCTGGTGAGCACAAGATGATCGTAGAGTGACAAACCAAACCAAACTTATCTTTGAAATGTTTTCTTCGGTCTTCTTCACATAAATTTTGCTTGGAGGATATATATATATATATATATATAAATAATTGTGCGGAAACATTCTCTCTCTCTCCATATATATATATATATGGACATATACAGAATATTTCAGCACCAATTTTAACAGCATTCCATTATGGGTGGAATGCGGGAAATCATTTAGCAATACAGATTCGAAATTAAGAAATGCTTTCCTCACGTAGAAAACGACACAAATTAAAGGACACCATCCAATTGAAGAAGTGATTTATTAATCATAACAGATAAAAAGAAAGTTGTAGTAACTGGGATCCACCATGTCTTCTTGAAACAAAATATGGCCAACAAGGATAAGTTCAAGGTTGATAGATTCTCCTTTTCAAGGTCGGGTTGACCCTTACTTTAGACTTTGGTCTTTGCACAATTTTTTTCACCCGTTAGATTTTGGAACCGATGATGGGAGAGTGAAAAATAGTAAAGGGAGTGTGCAGAGTCGAGTGAAGAGTTCCAACAGTACGGAGGATACAAAGATCCTTAAAAGAAATGTCTTTTAAGAAGATTTTTGTAAATATTTTTATATAATTATTTTTTGTGTTATGTGTTGCTAATACGACAAACATATACAGCAGGTAATATGGCAGCTAAATCTCGCATTTACATTTAGAGATATAATTTTGTTTGTATCCATGAGTAACGCAGAATCAAGACACACACGCATATCAGGCCTTAATATTTACAAAACTTTTAGGACTATGAATACATATCACTTCATATATCGTATATCGTATAGTATCCTCTAGACACTTCAGTGTAACATCCCACCATTATATATGCTGTATCTCGTGTATTCGAACTATGAAAAGAAGTATAGATAGCGTGATCGAATTTGAATTGCTTTGCGCCAGACTAAAAACCCCTCTCATGCAATCGGTGATTCTAATAACCAAAGAGGCTATGAATGGTAGCATGCCTCAGTAGATATCTTAGCAGAAGTGCGTATAAATGCTATACGGCTCGGCTTTATTGTCCTAGCAGCCCATAAGACAGACAAACATCTGTTAATTTAATAATCATTTGATCACCCATTCTACTAATAGTGGTTCAATGAAATGAGCAATTTCTGCAAGAATGCTCAGAAAGCCCGTTCAAAAATCGCCTTATTTGCAGCGCCCGAAAACATTTATGATCTAGCATGTCAAGAACTGTGTAGATGTGTGTGCAAATTATATAAAATCATTCCTATTTTATTTTGAAAACATAAACCTATTTTATTCTTATAGAACTATCCAAATATTACACAAATAATAAAGTGAAGAATATAGTCGTGTTTATATTTTATGAATATTGCAGGTTATATTTTATGTCTATTTCAAGCTCAAGTTCCAGTAATTACATACTTCAAGTTTAAATAAATAAATAAATAAAAATTCATTTTAAGTAATCTACTTATGATTATTTAAATAAGAAAGCGAATTTTGTAAGATCGCTTATTCAAAATATGATTATTGAAATTGAATAAACTTGAGTTTGTTTAAATACTTATTATTAAATAGAATGTATTGTAAATAAATTTTTTAAACATAAAGACAATAGTTGATTCGACTAGTAGGTTCGACAACATGTTCGATTTTTAAGCAATTTTTATTTTATTTTCTTCTTGTTGAAACACATTTTAACATGTGTTTATAAAATAAATAATTAGCATAAAATGCAGAAAACAATGGGCTATTTTTAACCTGTTCTGACATCAAAAACGCGTTTAAAATTTTTAAAAAGAGATATATATTTAATGGATGTCGAGTGACTAGAGCTGTGTGGCTCGGTTCCACAGATTTCGAGGCTCGAGTCGTGCTTGTAGTGGCTCAAAATCCCCTTTAAACCGTAGTTCCCGGTCTAATATGACTGTAAAACGTAGGGCGTAGGGCTGACAATTCTACCCAGTAAAAAAAAGATTCGGAATCGGCCAGTAGGCAGACGCCCGTTATCAACACGAAATGTAGTTACGAGGAGTAAGTTAGTTATATAATGAATTATTGTATGTATATATTAACCATAATCAGAGACATACGATATATGTTTACATTTATCATAGGTGTAAGTGTGTGCGTTTATTGTTGTTCTTTCAATATGATTGTTTAATTTACTTAATTTCTTCCATATATAATACAAGTCAGTTCAACAAATTATTTATACTACCATGTTAAATCTTTTTAATCCCTTTTATTGTTTTTTTAACTCCTACCGGATCAGTCTCTATCACAAATTTTCATTTAATTATACAAAAAAATTACCAGATCTTATTTTTATTAATTTAAAATAAAATCTAAAAATCAATTTGAAACAGAAAAAAACAGATAGCAGCATAAAAAAGCAGCATATTTAAAACTAACGACTATATTACGTGATTTAATTCCATCTATGTATCTTTCACTTGCTGTCATGTAGCAAGCACATTTTCTAACGATATTTTTATATAATGTACAAAACTGATAGTATTCATCCCTTTGTTTTCCATGCACGTTATATACTTGTCTACTAATGCTTGTTTAATAATGTATTATTTCTTTCATATATTTTAATAACGTGTTCTTTTTTTTTCTCAAAATGTAATGGAGCTACAATGTTACAATACATTGCTAATGTAAATCAGGAATTTCCATTTAATTATTAAAATACAATTGACTAAATGTAATTTAGCATGAATTTGAAATAAAAAAAATAAAATAAATTTCAAAGATTAAAGCAGATTCAATAGGTAATTTTATTACAAATGACTACCACAATAGTGAATCAGGATAACATACAGTACATGTATCTCTCATTTAACCAGCTTTATATACTTTAATATGTGTATGTATTGCTGTTCAGCTATAATGTCACAATGCTTTGTTAATGTAAATCAAAAATTTATATTTAATTATTAAAATACAATTGACTAATGTGATTTAGCAT